>JBBPBX010012872.1:35820-53331 GCA_038048925.1 Garcialebias charrua
GTATTAACAAGTACATTACTGGAGAGTTGGTTTTGTTTTATTCACTTTCAGTACATCTACTAAACTTTTTCACTCTTGCATGTAAGCCTCTAAAGCTAGTTTTGAAAGTGTTAAATTAAAAATATATTGCTACTGCAGCAAAAAGCTTGTAAACAAATTGACAAACACATGCACTGTCACTAAACAGAAAAGGCTTCCATTATCGCCTTAAAACGCAGTAAACAAAATTATTCATCTCCATTAGCTGAGGCTCAGCGGCTTCATTTGAGTAACTGAATGGTGCCTTCTTATTTCTTTCTGCCTGATCGTCTTTATAGAACATGGGTGAATAAAAAAGGTGGTTTATCATATTGTTTTGGTCAGCGCATTCAACTGCATGACAGATAATGAAGGTTAGAGGTGTGCAGTGCTAATTTGAGCTGAGATACACTTCAGAAGAGTTCAAAGCTTTAGAAACCGAGATCACGAGCCGTCACTTCACTCCATTAAAAATGAATGTGCTTTACTTAACATTCATCCACACAGTTGGTGGATTGATGGGTTTATCAGTAAAACAAGGCTCTTGGCTGTGGAGAACACAAGGCTGGAAAGTCCTTGATGCCAGAAGTAATAACATCAGATTAAACATGACAGTCAGACTTACAGCATTAAGGGTGGAATACCAATGTGACTCAGCAGAGAGCAGGGAACCACTGTCATCTAGATTATTACCAGTAGTCTCAACCTCTACCAGGAAAGCATAATGTACAGTCAGTAGCTACTGACTTCATTGTCTGTGTTGCCTGTTGCGTGTTTGTTTGTCCAGCACTTTGGTGTGGACTTGTTCCTGTTTAAAGTGCTTTATAAATAAAATGGTATGGTATGGTATGGTACTGTATATAAAGCCAAATTACTTGTATTTAATTAAATTAGCTGCATGGTAAAGACGTGTTACCTGGAGGGGAAAGACATCCTCACCTCATTCAACTCGAATGCTCCAGATCCCCTGGTTTGTCAGCAGGTGGCCCAGACCATGAAGAGAGCTCCACACTATCCCAGACTGCAGAGTAAAGGACCCAGCACTCCCTGGTGAATAAAAACATCAAAGATTCAACCAAACAAAAGAGATAAACTACTTTATTTCTCTCTCAAAGTCTAAGTGTGGCATCTTCATGCAGAATATGCCTCTGTACACAGTGTTGAAGACATTAGAAAGAACAAAACATTGCAGAACGATTGTGGACACACAGCTGGGGACGCATCACAAAGTCTGTCAGAGAAAGCAACACATAACACAGCTGCGTTTCACAAAGTGTTATAGAAATTTCTGCCCTCAAACAACACTGTACCGCAGCAGGGAAAATGTATTTTATATTACACTCTTCTCTCATCTGCATCTTTCATTTAAAAGACAAACATTTTTGTACATATATAGATCATGAAGGATTCTCTAGGAGAGGTTGGTGGGTTTTAATGGTCAACGTCATAACCATTTTTAGTAACCAGGGCTGCCAACGACCAGTTTGTGAAGACAATTTGTTCATTTTTAGCTCATAAATATAACAGTTGAATATTTATTTAAACTGCAATGCACTGAATTGTTAAAAAAAAAAAATGGGTATGTGATAATCCATTGTAAGAATAGCATAGAGCTCAAAATCAATTATCTGGTAACTCTTTAATAAAAATAAAAAGTTTAGGTATTTTTTTACAAATCCTGCTGCAAATATATGCAATGCTTAAAAGACTACTTGGGCCACTGGAGATGACATCATCAAGTAATGGCAATAATTAGGACATGCAGACCATGAACAAGTTTAATTAGTAAAAATATACAGGAAAGTGCAAGTTTTGTATAATAACGTGTACCAATAATATTGTGGCTGACTTCAATTAGGATCTATCAGTGTTCTGCTGAAAAAAGTACCTCAACTCTAAAAGAGACATCTACTGCAGGGATAACAGGGAAACTGTCAGGTGCAACACAGATATGTCTTTTGATCTACTTTGTACGCTTGTTTATTTGTCATCCAGTTTACTTCTAATGTTTTTTTAATGTTTTAAAACCTGTAAGACAAATACCAGGTCATATTTATGCCAAAAACCTGTTACATAAAACCATCACTGGTTTTAAGATAAGCTGACTTGAGCAGCCACCCACACAGCCTTAAGAGACAGACCTGGAGATTGTCGACAGTGCGTAAATGCTCTTTGGGACTAATTAGCCATGTTGTATTGGAATGATAGGGATATTACTGTGGAAACAAAACACATATATCCTGCTGTTAGTCAGCTGCAGCCTGTGTATGTGTCTATGAATGTTTAAGGGATGAGTGTGGGATGCCAAACATCCCACTGACCCACTTCTTATGAGTGTAACAAGAAGGAGGGGAAAGCTGGAGGTGTGGGAGTAAATGTGTGTGCAGCTGTCTGTCGTTTCACTCCAGCTTAGGTGGTTTGAAGACCACATTAATAATGACAGAATATGCATTTCTACGCATACTTTTATTATGTGCATGATGACTCAATTCTACAAGGGACTGAGAGCTGCTGCAAACATAAAACATAGTAATGGAAAAGTGGGGCTGAGGGAGAAACAAAGGAAATGAATATGTGGTGTCAGAAATGAAAAAAATAAAATCAATAGGATTCTGTGGTGGGCTTTGAACTAAAGCCTTACATGAATCAAACTGCCTGCACACAGAAAACAGAAGGCTTTGAGTGAACTAAAGATGTTTGCAATGGTTTGGAAAGAGGAGAAAATAGATGACTATTTAGGCACTGCATTAGCATGGTTGAAGGAAATCTATCAAATGGTATTAGACAGACATGAGATGGAGGGGTGAGAAGTAGCTGTGTAAGACACAGAGAGAACAGCGACAAAGTGAAAAATGAGAAAAATGTTTAATGAAAGCTAATAGAATGTGGAGGAGAGGCAACGCAAAGTGATGAAAAAGGAAAACCGAGGGAGAAAACCCAGAGTAGAGTAGAATTAGTAGTAAACAGTGTGACAGGGAGAGAAACAGATGGTGGTTGAGAAGAGACAGAAAGAAACTCACTGGGAGGACAGCGCTGGCACAAACAACGAGGCTCAGCAGGGAGCATAAAGCTGAAAAAGGTCAACAAAAAGGGAGGAGGGACACGATACAAGGGGGGCGAAGCTGGAGAGAGACTGAAAGCGCCTTCTGAGATATTTGACCAACTTTTAGGGGAATGACAGTGTGACAGTATTTCATGGTATCAGAAAAGCCACAGAATGACTCATATTGAACATAATATATTAGTTATACTGTACTCACAATAATGTTACATTACTGTATACATTGTAGTCTGTTACATAATGTTATATATACAGTACACATCTGATGTCATTACATATTAAATGTAAACCTTATAAATAACTATATAGCATTTATCAGATTTGGAACAATTGTCTGTAACTTGCATAGACAAATGCTATAATGATGATTATTATTATTATTATTGTAGTAGTCACTACTAACTTGATGTGCCTAATGGTTACATCATTTATTGCACATTCACCTTTCAATAAATGTCCCATTATTTTTTTCGTTTTGTTTTATTGTAACTTTATTCCGTTTTTCCCTTTTCCTTCGTTTTGAGGACCAGCTATGCTGAATATCAGCGTTTATGTAATTTCAGCTTCTTTAACAACCTACAGAATACTGTACTCTGATTTTCTTAAACTCCACAACACAACTCAAGATATTGCATTTTAATCAGCGTCTGATTGAACAGAATAAAGGAGAGAAGAAACAGAGAAGAAACACAAACTTCCTTTGTTTTTATGGCTTATTTATGCAATTTGGAGTGATTAATTTCAGTGAGTTTAAAATTTTTTTGTACTGATAAGTCGAATGGATTGCATTTGTTTAGCAGGTGCTCTTGCTCATTTTCCATTTAGGTAGATTTTAACCATGTTCTTCCCATTTCTAAGCAAAGACAACAATGAATGGTACATACTAAAGAATCTACCGTACCTAAAGCAGAACTGGACAAACTAACAAGCCATCAGGTAAAAGGTAGGTGTATTGATGGTACAGACAGTAAATCTGCACACAGTACAGCCACATGGACCTTTATAAATACATCCATAAATCAAATAAATAACAAGTATAATGAGTGATATGTACATATCCTTTCCGTGGATGGTCTTGAGCCGGAAAAGGGTAGCGTGCCCTCTCCGGGTCGGGGAGGAGGTCCTGCCCCAAGTGGAGGAGTTTAAGTATCTCGGGATCTTGTTCACGAATGAGGGAAAACTGGAGCGTGAGATCGATAGGCGGATAGGTGCAGCGTCCGCAGTGAAGCGGGCGCTGTACCGGTCTGTCGTGGTGAAGAGAGAGCTGAGTCAAAAGGCAAAGCTCTCAATTTACCGATCGATCTACGTTCCCACCCTCATCTATGGTCATGAGCTTTGGGTTATGACCGAAAGAACAAGATCTCGGATACAAGCGGCTGAAATGAGTTTTCTCCGCAGGGTGTCTGGACTCTCCCTTAGAGATAGGGTGAGAAGCTCAGTCATCCGGGAGGGACTCGGAGTAGAGCCGCTGCTTCTCCACATCGAGAGGAGCCAGTTGAGGTGGCTCGGGCATCTGGTTAGGATGCCTCCTGGACGCCTCCCTGGTGAGGTGTTCCGGGCATGTCCCACCGGGAGGAGACCCAGAGGAAGACCCAGGACACGCTGGAGGGACTATGTTTCTCGGCTGGCCTGGGAACGCCTTGGGATTCCCCCAGAGGAGCTGCTCCAAGTGGCTGGGGAGAGGGAAGTCTGGGCCTCCCTACTTAGGCTGCTACCCCCGCGACCCGACCCCGGATAAGCGGAAGAAAATGGATGGATGGATGGATGGATGTACATATCCTTCTATTAAGAAACTTTAAAGGAAAATTATATACAAGGAGAGACACACACAAATACACAATTATTATTGTGGTCTTTGGGTAAATCAAAAAGGCGTTCAATACAAGATCAACTGGACTTTATTTGTAACAGAAGACGTTTCGCTTCTCATCCGAGGAGCTTTATCAATTCAATGAACCAGACTGTGTGCGCGTGGAGTTACAACAGGAGTCACGCACCAACATATGTAAATTGCAAGCTGAGGTAACACATACATGTAAATTGACAGATCACACCTTAACAGTAGGGAGTTCCCTTGAAGTTGGGTAAAGAAAAGCTTTGTGTTGGTTTTGAATGTAGGCACAACTGGAACTGACTTCAGGTCAGTAGGAAGCTTGTCTCAGAGGGTAGGACCATGGTATCTCAAAGGTCTCCGGCAGACTTAGGTCTAATTCTGAGAACGGCTAAAAGGACTGCACTTGATGAACCCGGGAGACTTGATTGGGTATTAGACAGCATCCGAGTCCGAGATGTTCTGGGGAGACGACGCGTTAAGTGCCTTGTAGAATACTGAGAGGACAATAAAAGCAATTTAATCTGAACTGAAAGCCATTAACATAATTCTAGCACTTATGTAAAAATCAGAGTTACATTAGCTTAATCTGCTCTGTGTCACTGGATGGACACATTTCTCAGACTGTTTAAAATAAGATAACAAAACAGTCCTGATTTGTATCTTCTTCTTCTTCTTCTTCTTTCGGCTTTTCCCTTTTCAGGGGTCGCCACAGCGAGTCATCCTCCTCCACCTCACTCTGTCATCTGAATCATCTGTCCTCACTCCAACTACCTTCATGCCCTTTCTAACTGCATCCATATATCTCCTCTTTGGACTTCCTCTGTGTCTTTTTCCTGGCAGCTGCATTTCTAACATCCTTCTACCAATATACCCACTGTCCCTCCTCTGGACATGTCCAAACCATCTCAGTCTGGCCTCCCTAACTTTATCTCCCAGTTGTTCAACATGTGCTGTACCTCTGATTATCTCATTCCTGATCTTATCCATCCTTGTCACTCCTAAGGAGAACCTCAGCATCTTCATTTCTGCCACTTCCAGTTCTTTCTCCTGTCTTTTTGTCAATGACTGTCTCCAGACCATACAACATAGCTGGTCTCACCACTGTCTTGTAAACTTTTCCTTTGACCTTTGCTGACACCTTTTTGTCACAAATCACTCCTGAAACTTTTCTCCATCCACTCCATCCTGCCTGGACTCTCTTTTTCACCTCTTTACCACATTTCCCATTTTCCTGGACAGTGGACCCCAAGTACTTGAAGTCCTGCACCTTTGTGACCTCTGCTCCTTGTAGCCTCACTGTTCCACTGGCCTCCCTCTCATTCACACACATGTACTCTGTCTTACTACGGCTGACTTTCATTCCTCTTCTTTCAAGTGCATACCTCCACCTCTCCAAGTTCTCTTCCACCTGTTCCCTGTTCTCACCACAGATCACAATGTCATCTGCAAACATCATAGTCCATGGGGATTCCTGCCTGACCTCATCTGTTAGTCGGTCCATCACCAGAGCAAACAAGAAGGGGCTCAGAGCCGATCCTTGATGCAATCCCACCTCCACCTTGAAGCTATCTGTCACTCCTACAGCACATCTCACCACTGTCCTGCTGTCTTCATACATGTCCTGTACCAGTCTAACATACTTTTCTGCCACTCCAGATTTCCTCATGCAATACCACACCTCCTCTCTTGGCACCCTGTCATATGCTTTTTCTAAATCCACAAACACACAATGGAGTTCTTTCTGACCCTCTCTGTACTTCTCTATCAACATCCTCAAAGCAAAGATGGCATCTGTGGTGCTCTTTCTTGGCATGAAACCATACTGCTGCTCACAGATAGTCACCTCTTGTCTAAGCCTTCCTTCCACAACTCTCTCCCAGATCTTCATTGTGTGGCTCATCAACTTAATTCCCCTGTAGTTGCTACAACTCTGTACATCACCCTTGTTCTTAAAAATGGGAACCAGCACACTTCTTCTCCATTCTTCAGGCATTTTCTCACCCTCAAATATTCCATTAAATATTTGAGTCAAAAACCTCACTGCCATCTCTCCAAGACATTTCCAAACCTCCACTGGTATGTCATCAGGTCCTACTGCCTTCCCCTTCTTCATTCTTTTCAGAGCTTTCCGGACTTCACCCTCACTAATCTTTCCCACTTCCTGGTCCACAGTTTCTATTACCTCCACTCTTCTTTCTCTTTCATTCTCTTCATTCATTAGCTCCTCAAAGTAATCCTTCCATCTTCCCATCACACTCTCCTCACTTGTTAGAACATTCCCATCTTTAATAAGCCTAACCTGCTGCACATCCTTTCCAGCCTGATCCCTCTGGGCATAGTGGTAATGGCAGTCGTCCCCCGATCGGAAGGTTGGAGGTTCGAATCCCGGTTTCCCACACCATGTGTCGTTGTGTCCCTGGGCAAGACACTTAACCCCGAGTTTCTCCCGGTAGGACTGGAAAGCCGCCTTGCATGGCAGTCTGCCGCTACCGGTGTATGAATGCGTGTATGAATGGGTGGATGGCTGGTATTTTAAAGCGCTTTGGGGCTCCTCACAGGGGGCTAGAAAGCGCTATATAAATAAGTTCCATTTACCATTTACCATCTGTCTTGCCAATCGGTACAAGTCCTTCTCGCTCTCTTTAGTGTCCAGTCTCCCATACAACTCATTGTACGCCCTCTGCTTTGCCTTAGCTACTTCCCTCTTTGCTCTATGTCCCATCTCCTTATATTCCTGTCTCCTCTCTTCAGTCCTCTCACTGTCATATTTCTTCTTGGCTAATCTCTTTCTTTGAATGGCGTCCTGCACTTCACTATTCCACCACCAGGTTTCCTTATCATCCATTCTCTGTCCAGATGACACACCAAGTACCTTCCTACCTGTCTCTCTAATTACTGTTGCTGTAGTAGCCCAGTCACTTGGAAGCTCTTTCTTACCACCCAGAGCCTTTAACAGCTCATCTCTGAATTTCTCACAACATTCTTCCTTCTTTAGCTTCCACCATTTGGTCTTCTTCTCTGATTTTACTCTTTTTCTCTTCTTCGCAACAACAGTCATTCTACACACAACCATCCGATGCTGTCTGGCCACGCTCTCACCTGCCACAACCTTACAGTCTCCAATCTCCCTCTATGGGACTATGTTTAGCATCAGACCTTCTACTTCTACCTTCAGACACATCACCCTATCTGACATTCTCTTCACCTCTACTACATTCTTTGCCAACTCCTCCTTCAGCACCACCCCTACTCCATTTTTCTTTCTATCCACACCATGGTAAAACAGTTTGAACCCTACTCCAATACTGCGAGACTTGCTGCCCTTCCACTTGGTCTCTTGGAAATATAAAACATCTACCCTGTTAACTTCAGTGTGCTTTGGACTACTCTGACTGAGGAAGCCCTCTGGAGTGAGGGTGAAACGTTTCTGCTAAAAAGAAACTGTCCAGATGAACTGATTGAGAATGAGCGGATTTGATACCTGGACTATTGAGAATTAACTTTCTTGTCATAAAACATCTACCTTTCTTCTCTGCATCATGTCAGCCAGCTCTCTACCTTTGCCTGTCATTGTCCCCACATTTAGAGTTGCAACCCTCAGTCCTACATTCTTCACTTTCCTCCTCTCCCTCTGTCTCCTGACACGTTTCCCTCCTCGGCGTCTTCGACTAACAGTAGTACAATTTCCGCCGGCACCCTGTTTGTCAACAGCACCGGTGGCGGACGTTGTTAACCCGGGCCTCGACCGATCCGGTATGGTTTCACTTTGATGAACTCGCATTATGGTTTTGGCAAGTGTTTTACATCGGATGCCATTCCTGACACAACCCTCACCATTTAACCGGGCTTGGGACCGGCACAAGAGATGCACCGGCTTGTGCTCCCTAGTGGCTGGTTTTGTATCATGATGGTAAAAACTGAGATTAGAGTCCAAAATAATACTTAAGTCTCTGACCTGCTCACTGTGTTTTACAGATGATGACAAATATTAACAAACTTTATGTCTCTGACTCATTAGACAAGTATTTAAAAATTATCTCTGTTTGGCTCTAAATCCTTCTGAGACATTTTACTAAGAGTATCATCAATACAGATACAGTACATGTTAAAAAAAGAGAAAAGGACCAAAAACCAACCCCTGTGGAACATCAGAGATCATTTTTGTGCAAACTTACTGCTTAACCTAATTGAATCATGAAGCCTTTGACTTAAAATTATATCATTGGGCTAATAAACAGCAACAACATAAGATCAAACAAAAAGCAAATCTGATGCTTTTTGAGTCACAGTTGCACTTAAGGTCACTGATTAATTTGCGTAGAACTGGTTTTGTGACATAAATACCTCTGAAACCTGACTATGATGCAACAAAAAGCTTGTCAGTAGTTTGCAGAAGAATAAGCTTTTTTTTTTTTTTCTGTAGGTGTACCAAAAGAGTGACTTAATAATAATAAATAAAAATAAGAATTAGCTGCTCGCTGTGAGGAACAGGGTTGATGATTATTCATGTGCATTTGTAACTATGTATGGTGATCTGGATCAGATGTTCTGAGCTGGACTGCATGCTGGCATATTTAGACTCTGAATACTTCTGTTCACTCAACCATCACTTCATCTGTTTAAGTGATCACATTCTTGGCATTCATTCTTCACCAAGTGCATCAAAAACATGTAGTTCAGCTACAAGCACCGCGATCGTTGCCAAGTCTTTTTCCTCGCGGTGCAAGTTCTTTTCGTCGAAGCAGTACTTTTTGTTTTTAACGTTGCAGCCCGTGAATCCTAAAGTATGGGGTTCAACAAGAAATATTGAGGAAAAAAAAAAAAAACATTTATATGCTGGTTTACAAGTTCTGTGACAAAGAGAAAAATTATATTGTTTTCTGTCTAAACTTACTTTCAGTGCCAAAACCAATTACAGATCATTTGTCATGAGCGTGGCAGGCGGTTACACTCACAGGAACACGTACACATACACAAAATACCTCTGGAGCTGACGTAGTGTCTGACAGCTGCTTCATTTTCTTGAGACAAAAGAATGCATTGAATCAATGTGTGTGTGTGTGTGCATGTGTGTTTAGACTAAACGACTGACCATCACTGTTGAGGAAATGCTTTCCCGAACCACAACCCAAAATATCAACCAGTCTTACAATACCATGAGGCGAAGTGAAAAGCGAGCTCTCTGAAGCTTTGAGGTGACCAGAACAAGTATGATACATTACAATTCAAAACAAATGGCTTGTAATGGTTCTGAAGCACAGCTGATCAGACAAACTGATCAGGTAATGTTGCGTTAGTGTGCGTTGCAGGTGCTCCACATCTAGTTCGAGTCATTCAATTACAGTACAGTAAAGTTTAAAAATACAAACCAGACAAGAACAGAGAGAACCCAGAACTTCAGAACTAGGTCAGTGGGAGTTACCTACACTATCTGTTCTTGGATTTTTTTTATTATTATTCTGAAGATTTGTCACTTGGGTGTGCTTCCAAGCGCAGATTTAATGTACATTCACTTAAATCTACCTTTGTTGACAGTGTGAATATAATGCTGTATGTTTTGTGCTTGGTGAACTTATTAATGGTGGAAATAAACAGATATGCTCTTCAATGTGTTAATCTAGCTATTGTTTGTGGATTCAGAACAAAAATAAAAACATACTGTTTATAATTTTTTGCAAAATGCTGCTAGAAGCAAAGCCGCATAATTTAAAGTTGTTGTTTTGCGCATTTGTTTAGTGTAAATGCAAAACTGTGTTCACATCTCGAGTAGGTGCCTTTTTATGTTTTATGCATAAACATTTTATAACGTGACAAAGAAACTGAAAGTAACTTGAAAATATGATGTTTTATATTGTGAAACGATACATTTAATTTAAAACTGTACTGACTAAATCAAACCGTTAGGAGACAAACTGCAGCTCTGCTCAACAGATGGCAGCAGACGATCAGAGATTTAATCAAAGCTAAAAATCAGAATACTGTAGCACAAAATAGAAAATCCAAAACCGTACTTTTTGTTCTGACTGCGTTTGGGTTGCGATCCGGTTAAAGTGATGATGACTTTGTATCAGAACACATTTAAATCCCACAGTGTTTACTCATGGGCCGTAACTACAATGCCTGATGAACTGAAAGCTGGCAGCTCTCAAGTTCTGTTTTTTTCTCTCCCCAGATTTACAGACAACACGTCCTCTCTTGGCTGTTGCTTTTATAAAACAGTATTCACATGAGGGAATACATAAACACAAACAAACAAAAACAACCTTGACTAAAATAAGGTCTTCATTTGCTCTAAATAAAGTCAGTCACAACAACTTTTGTCTGTGAGTGTAAGCTTCTGTGTTAAGAGGACATGCTGAGAGAATAGGAAGCAAGCTGTCTGTGCCAACCCTCTCCTTGGCAGTCAAACAAGGACACATACATTTACTCCACACACACACACCCACACACATTTACTCTACACACACACACACACACACACACACATACACACAAACACAGAGTGCTGAACATTTTTAATCGTCCATGATTTGCTGGTTACTGTTCTCGCCACTTTCTTCACCTGCTGGCCCCCTGCCCCGCGGCCTGGCTAAAGCGCAGCTGGACTCAGAATCTGGGTCTAAATCTGTGTTTCCTGAAGGTTATTTCACTTGTGTGTTTGAGTTTAGGTGCAGCAAGGTGCCATTCCCAACTCAAACATGTTGATATTTTTAGGGAAGCTCTATTATTATCAGTCTCCCCACCATCACATACATCTACACTTCTAGATGCAGGAAGAGAGCCACCTGCATCATGAAGGACCTCACTCACCCAGCACACACACTTTTTGCCCAGCTCCACTCAGGAAGGAGGTTAAGGAGCATTAGGTGTAGAACCACTAGACTGAGGAACAGCTTCTACCCTGAGGCTGTTAGACTCATGAATATCTAACCAGAATAATCACTGTGAAAAATCACATGTTGCTGCTGATCTGTTTCATGTTGCTGCTGATCTGATCACTTGTTTTTATTTGATCTTTGATTTTAGTTGCACTTTGTAGCAAGATTTTTGTTAATGAAAATGTGTTACAAATTGAATTCATTATTATTATTATCTGTTTCATGTTGATGTGTTCATTCATACTCATCTGCTCACATAAGACTCATGTTCGTGCTGCTGTTCGGCATATTGTTTTGTGTTATTTGTGCTTAGTGTAATTTTAGTTTAATGTTTTTCTTAGTTCATATCTTAAATTTTATTACCGTACTGTTTTTCTTTTACATTTTATTATTGGATGCAACTGGGACCCTGTGTACAGAATTTTGTTCCACCACATATCCCACATGTGGTGCGAATGACAAATAAAGAAGCTTTGAGTCCGACTCTGATTATGAGACAAGTCTGCCCCCAGTTTGTATGGACTGCTAATTTGAAGAACTGCACTCCATCTTTATTTTTTCCACTTCTGATGTTTTCAGTCTGTTTGCATGAACCAAACTTGGCATCAAAGCTCAACATTTCCAACATCAAAATTGTCTGCATTCTTAGAACTATTTGGTGTCTGGAGTTATCACCTGGTTTTGTTCTTTCAATTATAAAACTACTATAAAATCTGAGAGAGTTGTTTTAAAATGGCAGCAATTCGCTCAGACTAACCCATAGCTCATCAGTCTGGTCCAATTCTCCAAACGGAGGTTGTTCAAAGAGCTCTCTACAACAGGTAAGCTATTATTAATTTCTAATATTTTCACAGAACCTGACTTTATATGATCTGCACTATCCTTTTAATGTAGTGCTTAAATAAAGTTACAATCATGTAATCTGGATATGTCTGCTACAAATATGCTGGTCAGTGTGTTGCAGAAGTTTTTTTACTTGTTCTCTTTAAATGGGGTCAAATAACTGCGTTAAAGTGAACTTCAGAAGTAAAAGTAAAAATAAAAACATATTTCAGACAGCCTTGATAGACTAGATTTTTCGCCGTCAGCGAGATATCTAGTCCGTTAAGTTGTGTGTGTGCATGTATTACACATAATGAATGAAAAATTTATGTACCCTATGTGTGAAGCAAATTGCTTCCTCCCCTGCAATATTTTGCAAAGCAATCAAACCTCATTCCTCTTGCACTCCACGCACACTCAGACAACACAAGCACACATAACTATGAGCAAACCAAGGTCAAAACAAAGAGGATGAGATAAAAGTGCAGTGAGTGGTCACACAATATGTGTGTGTGTGTTTGTGTGTGTGATGACACCATTACTAGAGGGAGCACTCTATAGCTGATTGATGGAGACGAGGCTGTTATGGTCGACTGCTGTGAGCTGAATGCCCAGCAACCAGACAATTGGACCTTGCCACTGTTTGTGCGTTTTTGTTTCGAGTTACATTGTGGGGACCAATTTAGCAACAAAAAAAATCCTACATTGTGGGGACCAACTGCTCCTTGTGGGGGCCAAAGCCTGGTCCCCATAAGGATAAGTCTCATTGGAGGGCTACTGTAGGTTTAGGACTAAGCAGCATAAAGACCTTTCTTTTTAAGCAAGCCTATTCTGCCTCCACATGATTTTATCTTTGATCTTAGCTGATATCATTATTGATTTTACTTGATTTTATCACTTGTTTTATTTTATTAATTTTTTAAGCAAGCCTAATCTGCATCCACATGATTTTATCTTTGATCTTAGTCGATATTATTATTGATTTTATTTGATTTTATCACTTGTTTTATTTTGATCTTTGCTTTGTTACACTTTGTAGCACTTTGAGATTTTTATTAATGAAAAGTGCATTATAAATGGAATTCATTATTATCAGAGTCAGAGTCAGAGAGAATTTATTGTCATTTGCACCGCATGTAGTACATGTGTTGAAAACGAGATTATGTACACAGGGTCCCAGTTACATCCAACAACAAATGCAAGAGAAAAACAATAATAACATCTAGGATTAACTAAGAGAGACATCAGCTAGTAATACACTAAGCCCTAATGTAGTAGAAAAACATCATTATAAACAGCAGCACGAACATGAGTCATTATGAGCAGATGGTCACAGATGAACGCAGCAACAAGAAACAGATCAGTATCAACATGATGTGACATTTTGCAGTGTTTATTCTTATTATTTATTTATTCATGAGTCTGACAGCCTCAGGGTAGAAGCTGTTCCTCAGTCTAGTGGTTCTACATTTGATGCTCCTCAACCTCCGTCCCGAGGGGAGTGGTGCAAAGAGTGAGTGTGCTGGGTGAGTGAGGTCTTTCATGATGCAGGTGGCTCTTTTTCTGCATCTGGAGGTGTAAATGTCTGTGATGGTGGGGAGACTGACTCCCACAGACTTCTGTGCAGCCTTCACCACTCTCTGTAGAGCTTTCCTCTCTGCAACTGTGCAGCCTCCATGCCACACGTTGATGCTGGAGCACAGGACGCTCTCCACTGCACACCTGTAGAACGAGGTGAGGACTGAGCTTCTCAGACCAGCTCGTCTCAGCCGTCTGAGGAAGTAGAGTCTTTGATGTCCTTTCTTGATCAGGCTGGTGGTGTTGTTGCTCCAGCTGAGGTTATCATTCAAGTGTACACCCAGGTACTTGTAGCTGGAGACCACCTCCACCGCAGATCCACCTATATACAGTGGGGTGTGGGTGTGTTTGTTCCTTCTGAAGTCCACAATCATCTCCTTCGTCTTCTTCACATTCATGTGAAGGTTGTTCTCTTTGCACCAGCTCTCCAGATGTTCCACCTCCTGTCTGTAGCTGGATTCATCATTATCTGTGATGCATCCCACCACAGCTGTATCATCTGCAAACTTAACAATATGACAGCCTGGATGTGTGGCTGTACAATCATATGTGAGCAGAGTGAACAGAAGAGGGCTCAGCACACATCCTTGAGGAGAGCCAGTGCTGAGGGTGATAAGAGAGATAAGAGATAAGAGATTTTTTATTAACATTGCACCAGTAAACCAATACAACGTGATCATGTAAACACAGTCATCCAAGGTCAGAGAATGTTAAGCTGCTGCAATTCAAAACACGCATGTTCAAAACACGCATGTTCGTCAGCGCGGCCATCTCTCATCCATCATGGATGAAGAGCAAAACAGATATGGAAAAAGGAAAAGCACAGTAGGTATCATTTGTGATATTCAAAAAAAGAATTTATCAAAGATTGCCTGAGGACACTCCATGATAAAGTCTCAAAAACTCTATCAGCGAAAGCACAGTCACACGAGACATTGTTGCAGTTTTGACGACAGGCAAGGAGATATATAGTCTGTGAGTAACTTCAAAGAACACAGTTCAGCAGTTGTTCAGCTGGGCGTCATCCGAGCCACACACAGAGATCTCTGGGGGGGGAGGTCAGCAAGGGCACTTCAGCTCTACGCTCCAGGAGAAAGTTTCCAAACAGGCCTCTTTTCAAGGACGTGTGCAGAAACCAGATTAGATAGTCTTTTTGTTTATTCCAATTCAGACCACAGTGTTCTTTTTCACTGCAGCCTTCCAAGTCCAGACGCTGTTTCAGGGCCAAAATTCCAAATCATATGAGGTTCCGGTCTATGAACCCCCATCCGTGCCCAGTTGGGACCCAGGCGGCTGTAAACGAGTTCCAAAACGCCCAGCAAGTCCCCGGTAGTCCACCGACGCACCCAACGTGCGATTGAGCTCATACAACAGCTGGGATGAGTTGCTCACGGCCCGGATCAGAGAATCATGCTGATCAGGGAGTTTCGCCAGCGCGCTGATAGCCGCCGAAGCCCTTCTCAGCTTCAGGTAGCAGACAGTCCCTCCGATGCCAAAAAAGAGAGCAGCTGCTACTAAAAGTCCAATAATCCACAAATCTTCCACGTCTTCGACACTCAAGACGGTTAAACACATAGGCTGCCACTGTCCCCACGAATCCATCATGTATCCAGCCGCGTGTGTGTCAGAGGGGCAGACCGCTTCTCCTGGCACGGTCCGCTTCGTGGAAAAAATCTTATCTATTGAAGAAACAGCCCAATTTACTAATTCCATCGCAAATTGGTTCGAGTGAGCGCTGAAGTGTCAGACGAGACAAAAAGCAAGCAGGGAGGAGGAAAAAAACTTAGGGAAGGAAGGAGCAGAAAGATATGTGACTTGCCTTGTCGAGAGCGGAAGTAAGTTTTTTTTTGATGGTGGAGGAGGAGAAGTTGTGGATCTTCACGGACTGTGGTCTGTGTGTTAAGAAGTCTAGTACCCAGTTACAGATGGAGGGGCTTAGTCCAAGTGTGGATAGTTTGTCTATCAGAGTTTGGGGGATCATGGTGTTGAAGGCAGATGTGAAGTCCACAAAGAGCAGACGCACGTATGAGTCCTTCTGATCCAGGTGGGTGAGAGCAGTGTGGACCACAGAGGAGATGGCGTCCTCTGTTGATCGGTTCTCGCGGTATGCATATTGATGAGGGTCCTCGCTGATGTTGACGGTTGTCTTGATGTGGGACATGACCAGTTTCTCAAAACATTTAGCGACTATCGGGGTGAGAGCCACCGGTCTATAGTCATTCAGACCAGTCACTGTGGAGCTTTTTGGGACTGGGATGATGGTGGCAGTCTTCAGGCAGGTGGGAACTGACTCCAGTGAAAGTGAGGTGGTGAAGACGTCAGCCAGCACCTCACAGAGCTGGTCCGCACATTCCTTCAGAACTTTCCCTGGGATGTTGTCTGGACCCGTAGCTTTATGAGGGTTGATCCTTCTGAGACTACCTCTCACTTCTGCTGCGGTCACTTTGAGGTGCTCCTCGTCTGGTGATGAGGTGAGTCTGGTGCTAGCTGGTCTGTTTGGATCTTCAAAACGTGCATAAAACTTATTGAGGGCATCAGGCAGGGATGGGTCCCTGGGGCATTGTTTGCTTTTGCCCTTGTAGTCTGTTAAGCATTTGATGCCCTGCCACATGCTCCGTGGATCATGTGAGATGAACTGACCCTCGATCCTCTGTGCATACGCGGCTTTGGCCTTCTTTATGCCATCATCCAGTTCTCTCCTGCACTTTCTCAACTCCTCAGTATCTCTAGACTTGAAAGCAGTGTCCCTGGCTGCCAGCAGGGTGCGGACATCCTTATTTAGCCAGGGTTTTTGATTGGGGTAGAATTTAACATACTTTCTTATGGATACATTTTCAGCACATGTACTGATGTAACCCAGGACTGAGGAAGCATAAAGTTCCAGGTCAACTGAACTTCCATTCGTAGCTGCCTCTTTGAAGACAGACCAGTTTGTGTTTTCAAAGCAGTCTCTTAGCATGGGGGAACTATCTTGGCGCCACAATGTGATCTCTCTTTGTTCCGGCTTGGAACGTCTGAGTGGGGGTAGCTGTCTAGGGACCAATAACAGGGAGCGATGGTCGGAAGCCCCGAGCGGTGGGCGTGGCTTCGCCGTGTACGCCCCCTTCACATTCGTGAAGACTTGGTCTAGCGTCTTATTTCCTCGTGTTGCTGTGAAAACGTGCTGATTGAAGGTTGGAAGGATGACACGTAAATCCACATGATTGAAGTCCCCGGAGACAATGAAAAACCCCTCAGGATATTTACACTGCAGCGAGGTGAGTAAGTCATGAATTTCTCCCTGGGCGTCGTTGGCATTAGCATCGGGTGCTATGTAAACA
>JBBPBX010012873.1:18526-32236 GCA_038048925.1 Garcialebias charrua
GAAATATTCCTGTTGAAAATGATAAATTACATATATATGTAAACGGCTCAATAACTAATAATAATAATAATTGGGCAGCACGGTGGCACAACTGGTAGAGCTGCTGCCTCTCAGCGAGAAGGTTGCCGGTTCAAATCCCGGTCCGGGGGCCTTTCTGGGTGGAGTTTGCATGTTCTCCCCGTGCATGCGTGGGTTTCCTCCGGGTACTCCGGTTTCCTCCCACAGACCAAAAACATGCACGTTAGGCTGATTGGTGACTCTAAATTGACCCTAGGTGTGAGTGAGAGAGGGATGGATGGTTGTTTGGTGTGAGTGAGACAGGTCCCTCTTGTAAATGAGTCCCCGTGACTCAACGAGGCTAGCCTGTATAAATAAAGGTTGAATGAATGAATGAATGAATAACATGGCTCATTATGTCCTTTACTAACATCATATCCATGTCCACCAGTCTTTTGATCTCTTTTCTGGAAGATTTTTTACTACATTCATTATTTCCTCTATGTTAGTTCCATTTAGAAGAATACTGTTTGCACAACCTGTAATTGAATGGCTCACATTATTATCTACTTTTGGTATTTTAGCTGTAAGGCTTGATCCAGCATTCACAAAATATTGATTAAAACCATTTACAATTTCATTTTCATCGTGAACTTCATTGTTGTCTTTTACAAAATATTTTGAAATACCAGTTTTTGCTTTATGATTCTTCAGAACACTATTCATTACTCGCCATGTTGCTTTCATATCACCATTACTTTTATCTAATAATTTACTATAATATTCTTTCTTATGTTTCCTTATAATCCCTACTAATTTATTTTTATACTTTTTATATTTTTCTTCAGCGTTCTGAGTTCGCAATTTCAAGAAACATGAATACAAATAATTCTTTTTTTTACAAGCATTTCTCAACCCTTTTGTCATCCATGGTTGGTCAACGATATTTCTCTTTGTATGATTTGTTTGCACACAATTCTTTTCATACAGAGCTTCCAAGATATTCATAAACTCATCATATGATCTGTTCACATCATCAACATACACATCATTCCAGTCTTGTTTATCTAGATCCTCTTTCAATTTTTCCAAAACTTTTTTTGATGTGTTTATGATCTTTTTCTTCTTGGTAACTGCTTTTGTGATGCTTTGATCATTTTTATAGATTGTGAAAACTGGTAAATGATCACTTAAGTCGGTCGTTAAAATACCACCTATCACATCCCCATTTGTTATATTTGTGAAAATATTATCAATTATTGTGGCACTATGAGTTGTAATTCTTGTTGGCTTTGATATCAACGGATACATATTTAAACTGTACATTGAGTTTATAAATATACTGGTGTTATTTGAATCTGTTTTATTTCCCATATCAATGTTAAAGTCTCCACACAAAAAAACTTTTTTATTAAAACTCTTCTCCAATAGCTCCAAGATTTTATCAGTGAATATTTCTATATTTGATCCTGGTGATCTATATACACAACTTATTATTATGTTTTTATCATTTTTGTTTATTATTTCTATTGTTATCATTTCCATAATATTATCAACAATTATTGACATTTCACTGTTTAATTTACATTTGATTTCATTATTAGCAAATAGAGCGACTCCACCACCTCTTTTATTATTTCAGAGTCAGAGTCAGAGTCAGAGTCAGAGAGAATTTATTGTCATTTGCACCGCATGTAGTACATGTGTTGAAAACGAGATTATGTACACAGGGTCCCAGTTACATCCAACAACAAATGCAAGAGAAAAACAATAATAACATCTAGGATTAACTAAGAGAGACATCAGCTAGTAATACACTAAGCCCTAATGTAGTAGAAAAACATCATTATAAACAGCAGCACGAACATGAGCAGATGGTCACAGATGAACGCAGCAACAAGAAACAGATCAGCATCAGCATGATGTGACATTTTGCAGTGTTTATTCTTATTATTTATTTATTCATGAGTCTGACAGCCTCAGGGTAGAAGCTGTTCCTCAGTCTAGTGGTTCTACATTTGATGCTCCTCAACCTCCGTCCCGAGGGGAGTGGTGCAAAGAGTGAGTGTGCTGGGTGAGTGAGGTCTTTCATGATGCAGGTGGCTCTTTTTCTGCATCTGGAGGTGTAAATGTCTGTGATGGTGGGGAGACTGACTCCCACAGACTTCTGTGCAGCCTTCACCACTCTTTGTAGAGCTTTCCTCTCTGCAACTGTGCAGCCTCCATGCCACACGTTGATGCTGGAGCACAGGACGCTCTCCACTGCACACCTGTAGAACGAGGTGAGGACTGAGCTTCTCAGACCGGCTCGTCTCAGCCGTCTGAGGAAGTAGAGTCTCTGATGACCTTTCTTGATCAGGCTGGTGGTGTTATTGCTCCAGCTGAGGTTATCATTCATGTGTACACCCAGGTATTTGTAGCTGGAGACCACCTCCACCGCAGATCCACCTATATACAGTGGGGTGTGGGTGTGTTTGTTCCTTCTGAAGTCCACAATCATCTCCTTCGTCTTCTTCACATTCATGTGAAGGTTATTCTCTTTGCACCAACTCTCCAGATGTTCCACCTCCTGTCTGTAGCTGGATTCATCATTATCTGTGATGCATCCCACCACAGCTGTATCATCTGCAAACTTAACAATATGACAGCCTGGATGTGTGGCTGTACAATCATATGTCATAGAAATCATATTTCTGTTCATATGAAATAATTCATACCCTTCGATGTGAATATTATTTGTGTTTTCATCTTTGAGCCATGTCTCTGACAGTGCTATTATCGTAAAAGTTCTATTTAACTGTTTTAAGTAATCTGTTATTTTGGATATATTTGCATTTATACTTCTGCTATTAAAGTGAATAATAGAGAGAACCCCATTTGTTATATTGATGTCATTAAACTGCTCTTCATTATAATATTCACTATCTTTTATTACAGGAAAAAAATTGCATCAATTACATCTTCAACATTATATATTTTAGGTTCTGAGTCTTCGTATGCTGTCATGTTCTAATTTATTTGTTCATTTCACTGTATATTATGTCCATTTTGTGTGTAAGCTGTTTCATTGATTAGTTATTTGTCATCTCCTGAGTTCCTCCAAGTTTTTCCAGATCCTTCAGCTCTTTTATCATTTTAGGCTGGGCCCCTTCATGTGTTTTGATAAAGATGTTTCCATTCTTGTCCATGTTGATACTATTTTGTTCTGTTTTTTTAACAACCTTGCTTCACGTGCAATGTTTCCATTTTTTTTGGTTAGATGTTCATTTATGTAAACTTTTGTTCCCTGCAGTTTTTTTGCTTGCATAATTACATTGTTTTTTAACTTCCTGCTAATGAACTTGACGACTACTGACGGTTTGAATTTTGGTGATTTACTGGGCAGGGTGTGACAGAACGAAATGTCCCTATGTTCTATGTTAATTTTCTTGTTCTGTAAAAAAGTAACTACATGCTCCTCCAGAGTCTGTAGTTCTTCCTGAGATGCATTCTCAGTTGGGTCATTGTTAGTAAGAGCTCTTGAATATGTCCGACACTTACTAACATCAAGTCCTGTGATCACCAAGTTGTCTTGCTTTGTGTTTTGTTCTAAGTCCTCTATTTTTCGTTCCATGTCGTTTCGTTTACATGTGAGAAACACATCTGCAAAGCCCATTCTCATGTTTACACATACTGTCCAACATGTGCTAAATAGAGTAGATGCTGAAAATTGTTCACAAAATCAAGTAACATTTTGTTGTTTTGTTGTTTTCTGAGAGAAGTATTTTTATTAATGTTTAATGTTTATTAAATTTGTTCATTTTTTTTACAAAAGAAACACAATACAAGACAATCCCATAAATGATAATGTACAAAATATAAAAAAATGAAAGGTAGCAGAAAGAAGAATAAATCTTATTATATCTGCCCCTTTTTTCAAACAATCAGATTAAACAATAATAATCTTCCACCAACAGTACAAAATGACTAACTCTTTCTAATTTTCTAACTAATACAATACACAATACGTCATTTTATGTATATATTTTTTAACAAATTCATTTTGATCATTTTCTTTAAAATATTATAATCTACCAAATCATGGAACTTCAATAACTTCAGTTGATAAAATAATGTACTAGATGGATGACGGTAATGTTTTCTAGTGATAATTCTTACAGCTCTTTTCTGTAATACAAAAATAGGCTTTGTGATTGTTTTACACGCTTTCCCCCAAACATCAATACAATAGATTAAGTGTGGAACAATGATTGTGTTATACAACAAATACAGAGCTTTATCATTCAATAGGTCTCTGACTTTGTACAGTACTGCAATCGATTTAGCTATTTTTATTCTTACAGAATTTATGTGTTGTTTCCATGTCAGTTTGTCATCAATGATAACACCCAAAAACTTCACCTCACTCACTCTACAAATCTCAACACCTTCAATTTTGAGTGGAACATCAACAGTTTTCTTTTTATTACTGAATATCATATAATTAGTTTTTTCTAGATTTAATGATAATTTATTGATTTTAAACCAAGTTTGTATTTGACAAATTCTGTCTTTATCAATTCCAACATTTGTTCTACATCTTCACCTAAACAGAAAAAAGTGGTATCATCAGCAAAAAGTACACATTTAAGGAGTCCTGACACATTTACCAAGTCATTCACATATAAAATAAATAGCTTTGGTCCAAGTACAGAGCCTTGGGGAACTCCACATGTGATATTACAGAGGTCAGATCTTACATCATTTATTTGTACAAATTGTCTCCTATCTTTTAAATAGCTAGATACCCACTGTAATGCTGGTCCTCTAATACCATATTTGTTCAATTTTTCAAGGAGAATGGTGTGATCAATAGTATCGAATGCTTTTTTTAAATCAACAAAAATACTGACACAATATTGTTTTTGATCGACAGCAGTAGTTATTTGTTCCATTAATTCCATGAGAGCCATTGATGTAGAGTTTTTTGCTCTAAACCCATACTGACTGTTGCTTAGAATATTTTGTTTATCTATAAATTGATCTAGTCTGTTCACAAATAGTTTTTCAAGAATTTTTGAAAACTGTGGTAACAAGGATATAGGTCTATAATTGTTGAACACACATTTATCACCATTTTTAAAAAGAGGAACTACCTTAGCTACTTTCATATTATCTGGAAATATTCCTGTTGAAAATGATAAATTACATATATATGTAAACGGCTCAATAACATGGCTCATTATGTCCTTTACAAACATCATATCCATGTCCACCCAGTCTTTTGATCTCTTGTCTGTAAGATTTTTTACTACATTCATTATTTCATCTTTGTTAGTTCCATTTAGAAGAATACTGTTTGCACAACCTGTAATTGCATGGCTCACATTATTATCTACTTTTGGTATTTTAGCTAATTTATAATTAACTTCCTATTTATAATTATTAATTTATAATTAACTTCCTAAAAAATAAAAGAATAAACTGTTGACGACAATTTCCAGATGGTTGACTGTTTTTTCCCTTTCAATGTAATTCACAAGTATTACTTCACATTTATAAAATGGCAATAGTAAATTTTTACTGTGTAAAAGAAAACTGTTATGACAGTTATATGGTTAAAAAAAACGTATGTGGTTAAAAAAAAGTGTGATGCTTTTCACTGGTGATTGTTTTTTGTATTGTGTATCAAAAAAATGCACGATAAAAATGAATTAAATTGGGTTGAATTGATAAATAACCGGTTGTTTCATCATGCAAAAGAGCTGTTGGATTTAAAATTCAATTAAGCTGCTTTATTTTGGGGCTTTGGTAGGGCGGGTCATCAAAATGTTAAGATCACACAAGGGTTAATTGCCATTAATGTGCTAATTTTCTTAAATGCCAGCCTCCTCCACCAGTGTTTCCCCTCCACATTATGAATGCTTCTGATGCCAATGGCCACCACTTGTTCAAGCCAAGACACATTGCTTTCTTTTATGATTGTCTATTGTTGTCCACTGTTGTCATCACTCTTTGTAAAAATCAGATCTCTCTTGTAAATGAGTCCCCATGGATCAATGGGAGTAACCTGTATAAGTAAAGGTTGAATGAATGCTGTAAGGAAAGCCAAAGGTATCTTAATTTTGATTTTCAGGCAGAGTGATCCATGTTTGGGTTTTACCATCTGATCCATAAAATGGCGACAATGATGCAATAAAAGCATGAACGGAAGCAAGAAGTAATATTGCACAGATAATGGTAAAACACTTTTGTCAATCCTTTTTAAACCATTAGAGTTATACAGTAACTACCAATACATAGTTCCCAGACACGCCCCCATACCGGCTTCCACACCACATCTGAAGGCAGAGAAGGCAAAATGGCGAACTAGCTCACGGACAAAAACACGAGCTACCACAGCTTCACCAAGGAACAAGAGCAAAATGCCAGTGGTCGAGTTAAATGAGTTTGAGAAAGAAATCATGGCAGACGAATCAGACAACTTGTCACAAAGTAGTTACTCCGATATCATTAATTATTTAATTACTACAAAGAGCGCACACCGGCTTCACAGCACACCGGCTTCATAGCGCAGAGCTTCACAGCTTTAAATCCAAAAAAGATGTGTAAACTGTCTCAATCAGATCTAACCAGCTAAAAAAAGGTTTAACTAAAATAACACACAGCCAGCACAAACAGTCCAGGCTGAACACGGACCAGAACAGCACTTTGAGTGTTACCGTGTTGGAAGTTAGCATGTTGTTAGCACTGGAGCGGAGGGTCCCTCTAGCTCAGAGGTTGGACGGCGTGGATCCGTCGCGGCCGCGGGGGCACGTCCCATGGGACCGACGCGTCGCCCGCACGACTTGGCTCCCGTCCTCCTTCTCCCACTGGGACGGTCTCCCCGCCGGTCCCGGTGGACCGTGAGGAGGCCACGTTAGCGAGATGCTAAGCTAGCCACAGCATGCAGACGGTGTCACTAAATAATGAAAAAAAAAAAAAAAACAGCTCTAACACACAGACAGTTGTACTCTAACATTGTTTCACAAAATGATTTATGTAGAATATTTTGTTTACCGGCCAAAAGCACGATCTTCTGAGCAGATCCAAGCAGAGATGGGGCGGTGTGAGTTTCTCCGATGAAATAAATCCTTCACGTTTACTTTTTTTTTGATTAAGTGAAACCTGCGCGTTGCCCAAACGTCTACCCGACTGGAACACCCACTGACACAACACGAAGTAACCATTGCAATTAATTAGAAATTAACAAAAAAAACAACGTGAAAAATGGACATCCAGTAGAACGAGCTCCAACTGCTGCTAAGCCTACCTGTGGGAGGGTCAAACAGGACAACCCACAGATGTGACGTCACATGGGAACTATGTATACAATAAAGACTTAAAAAAACAAACAAATCAAAGTCGGTGGCATTCAGATTCTTACTCAAATTTTCGAGTCAGTGTACATCCTGTTTGTTTCAAAGTAAAGCTCCAACCTTTCATGTTTAAATTGATATGCATCACATTTATATACACAATTAGATACACAGTGTGCAAACTGAAACATGAGACCAAGCAGTATAAAAACATGTTTATTTCCAACAGTGTGCTAACAGGAACACAGGAGGGAGCTGCAGGAGAGATGCACGGCGAGTATAAATCTTCAAGTAGGGAGCATGTTCCTTAGCTTACTTGTTTGTCAACGTTTGCAGGTAGGAAAGAAAGGACCAGGGGATTACACCAGGTAAGTAGTGAGTAGCAGGATGAACTTCAAGGCTGGATGGTGAGATGTTTAGATGACACTTGGCTGTAAGTTGTAGAAGGCGATCCAGATGATGAGCATAGGAGGACACAAGGAACTCGAGAAGAAGTCACAAGGAGGTTTTTGGAGCAAGGGGCTGAGGATCAAGAGCTATGAGGAGCACAAGGAAAGACGAAGGTTAGTTCAATATTAAGATTATAAATCAGATCTCACTAGGTCAGACAAAGTGCCAAATTTGGACAATGGTCCAGCAGAGTTTAACTGGTCCATGAGGCCTTAAATACAGAGGATCCTCATCAGCAGAACAGAAAACTGAAAGTAATGCACCATAACTCATGTTCCCTGAAGGAAGGGAACGAGGTGCAACATACTTGCTATGGGAATTGCGCCCCCGCGTGATTACCTGAAGGAATATACTCACGCCTTTACGGCTAGGGGCGTCACCGCCGCGCCAGAGGCCCCGCCCTCTGGGTACTTAAGCGGCTTGCGCCCCTCCATCTTTCTCCAAAATTGCACTTCACCGAGCTTTCAGCATTGAAAAGGGCCAGATATGTTGCACCTCGTTCCCTTCCTTCAGGGAACATGAGTTATGGTGCATAACTTTCAGTTCCCTTTCAGTCTGGTCTCTCGGTGCAACATACTTGCTATGGGAACGTAATCCATTCACGCCCTTGAAATGCTCAGCAAAGTGCATGTGAGAACATCCGTCCTAAAAGACAGGCAGCTCCTAGCTGCTTTCTACAGGGAATGTAGAAAGCACATGCTAAGAGGAAAAAATGCCAAATGTAAAGAACATCAACGTGATGTTTCCACTGGGCATATATATATGTACAACACCAAATAGAGACAGCCTAAGCATGCTCCATCAGTGTGAATACTCATCATCTCCTTTTCCCACTGGAGCATCCTGGGAAACAGGAGGAGCAATGGACCCACCACGTCACAAGAAATTGGGTGAAAAATGTGGAGGTAGAAAACCCAGGCCAAGTACAGGGTAACCTCCCAGGTCCTTACTAGAAAACCTTTCTTTCTTTTATATATAGGGCACGACTAACAAGCGGAGCCCATCCTGATGTTGGAGATCAGTTAGGGAGAGGGGAAACCCTTCCAATAGACATCTCCTAGGCAAAACATAAACACCAAGGGGTACCCTTGTGAATGTTGTTACTGTTTGTTTTGGGACAAAGCAACCAAAGCCTTAGGCTCTCAGCCAGTTCCCTTCAGAGGCCAGGCTGAAAGTTGCCATAACCCTGGACGTGGGTGTAGAAGCTGTCCACGTGCCTGAGTCAGCAGGTCCCTGTGAGAAGGCAATTGCCATGGTATCCCTGATAACATTGAGATCAACTCCGGGAACCACGTTTTCTGTGGCCATCTGGGGGCTATGAGAATCAGGGAGAGGGCTCCCTGGCGTACCCATTCCAATGTCGCCCCGATCAGAGGGACAGGTGGAAAGGCATAGTAGAGCACCCCTGCAGGCCAATCATGTGCCAGAGCATCCATACCCAATGGAGCGTCTGCTTCCCTCAAGGAGAAGTAGAGGTCATAGTGTGAGCTAGCCCTGCAAGCGAACAGGTCCACAGAGGCTCTCCCAAATCGTGACCAGACCTGTTCCACAATCCGTGGGTTCAGGCTCCATTCTGACGCCAAAAGAGGTCCTCTAGAGAGGGCGTCTGCTCCATAATTTAGTTCACCAGGGACATGAGTCGCCCTAAGTGACAAGATTCTTGGAGCACACCATGTGAGCATCCTCTGCGCCAGTCCGAGGAGGGCCCGGGACCTTGTCCCTCCCTCTCTGTTGATGAAGGACACTGTGGTCCTGTTATCTGATTTCACCAGGATATGTTGTCCAGCAATCAGACCTTTGTTGAAGAAGTATTTTAATGACAGGAATACGGCCAGCAACTCCAGGAAGTTGATATGTAATCTCGCTTCCTGCTCATTCCAAAGGCCGCGGGCGTTCTGATTTCTACAGATCACCCCCCATCCTGTTTTTCAGGCGTCCGTCGTGATGACCACACGAGATGACACCCTTCCCAGTGAGACCCCTTCCGTGAAAACGGACAAATCTCTCCAAGGTTCCAGGGCCTTCAGGCACTCTGAATCTATCCTAACCTTTCCTGCTTGATTAGGCAGGTCGGGTTGTATTCGTTGGTTTAGCCATACTTGTATGGGCCGCATTTTCAGTAATGCGTGTGGCACACAGGGAATGGCTACCGCCAAAAGGCCTAAAAGGCGTTGGCAGGTTTTCACAGGGACCCGTTGGTCCAGTTTAAATCTTTCCAGGCAACGGCGAATGGAGGAAACTCGTTCCTTCGAGAGCCATGCTCTGTACCGGACAGTGTCGATCTGTACTCCCAGAAATACGGTAACCCGTGATGGAGTCAAATCGCTTTTCTGTAGGTTTATGACAAAACCGAGAGACTCCAGGTGAGAAATCACCGTATAGGAGTGTGACTGGGCCTGCTTTCTGCTTTCAGCCAGAATCAGCAGGTCATCCAAGTAATTCATGACCCTGAGTCCTTGATTCCTAAGAGGGGTCAGGGCTGCATCCAGACATTTAGTAAATGTACGCGGAGCAGTCTTTAAACCGAAGGGTAAAGCTTTGAATTCATAAGCATTCCCCTCGAACGCAAAGCGGAGGAACTTTCTGTGTTTCCTCCACACGCCTATATGAAAATAGGCATCTTTTAAATCCACTGTACATGCCTAGTCTTTAGGTCTCACAGACTGGAGAACTTGCCGCAGTGTAAGCATCTTGAACTTAAATGTTTTAATCCTTTTGTTGAGAGTCCTGAGATCCAAAATCGGTCTCAGGGAATGATCCTTTTTGGGCACCATGAAGTACTTGCTCTGTCATGATCTGTTGTTTAATGTTTGAACCCACGAGCAGAAAAACAGACTGGCTCACGAATGTAAAATGAATAATGATTTATTTAACAAAAATAATAATGTTGATAGTTGAACAAAAACACTTACTGAGAGGAGATGAGATGAGCAGATCATACACCGTGGAAAGACAAAGCCCCGGTGCTCAAGGAGTGAACACACAGAGTTTAAATACTGACACAAACGAGACTGTGAGGAGCACCTGGGGTGATTAGAATGAGGATCAGCTGTGAATGAGTAAGGCTGAAGGCCTGAGCACAGAGAGACAGACTGAGGAGTGGGAAATGACAGAGACTGAATGAGATACACAGAAACCAGTAATCACAAAGCTCAGAACAACAAAGTATGACAGGAGGGGAACACAAAATAACATACACAAATTAACAGAAACAGACAGGGACAGAGCCTAAAGAAACAGACAGGGACAGAGCCTGACATGCCGGCTCCCCCGAAGAGTCCCGTCGACTCGAACGGGTGCTGGAGGAAAGTGGACCTCTGGTTTTCCGGGAGGTCCGACAATGTTAGCCAAAGATGGCGCTGGGCGACAAC
This sequence comes from Garcialebias charrua, assembly GCA_038048925.1. Taxonomy (NCBI): domain Eukaryota; kingdom Metazoa; phylum Chordata; class Actinopteri; order Cyprinodontiformes; family Rivulidae; genus Garcialebias; species Garcialebias charrua. The sequence goes on from JBBPBX010012873.1 coordinate 29,682, forward strand.
TATTTCCATCATTGCTTTGCCTTGGGAAATGGCTATTGTCCCCATCATGCGGAGCACAAGGTCAGAGGCACGGCGGGCCTCCTCCATGGCCTCCGTTGCGGCCTGCTTGTCTTTTGTTACCTGGATATCTTGCAGTTTTTCTGCCAGGTACACCTGCACCATGGTCGATGCATTCATTGCGCGAGCCGCGAGGCCCTGAGCCTTGTAGCACTTCTCGAGTTGTTTCTCTGAAGCGCGGCAGGCCCTGCTGGGTAGCGCTGGTTTCGTCCCCGTGGCTGTGGGGGCCAAGTGAGCCACTAGAGTCTCCTCTATCAGGGGTGCGCTGGCAAGGCCCACTGTCTCCATTCCCGCAACATCAAGGAGTCGGGATAATGGCAGCATGATGGAAGCTCCGGGTTCCGCCCAGGAGCGTTTGAGCTCCATGAGGAAGTCCGGAAAAATGGGCATTTTCTGCGACGTTGTCGGCAGCTTCGCGTAGAAGCATCTTCCCGCTAGCCTCGTAGCCTGTTGGCGAGGCGTGGGGTCTAGCCATGTGACCTGCAGGGTATCCGCCGCCCTATGACACAGGTCAAACAGAGCAGGTACCGACAAGTCCGGTTCCGGAAGGATTTGCGCCAGGTTCTGGGAGGAATCCACAGTTTCTCCTTTGTGACCATATTCGGCGTCTTGGTCGGACACTTCGGACGTCGAGTCCTCAACGGCAACTGAGAAGTCTGACATGTTGTCCTCTCCGACTCGACCGTTGCATTCCAGGTCCACGTTTTCGAGCTCTGGTTCAGGAGCGAGCACAATAGTGCGACGTGCGACCTTTAGCGCCACGTTCCTAGCCATGGATTTGGCCAACGCGTCAGCACGTCGTTTCCTCACTACCACCGACATTCGACGGCAGTGGGAGCAGGAGTCGGGGAATTCCAGCGCTTTCCTTGCGTGCAGAATCCCTAGGCAGACAGGACAGGCCTTGTGGGTGTCCATCGTCGAGAGGGAGTAGCCGCATCTGCTCGGGCACGGGCACGAGCGAGGACTCGTCGTCCTGGTTTTCTTCCTCCTTGTCCTCCGTTTTCCCTTCTCGGGAGCCATGTCCGGCGAGAAGATTAGAAGTTGGTCCTGGTTTCCTTTTGTTCGAAGCCGTCTTCTCCATCGTCTTGCTTTCGCTGGTTAGCCTGCTAACGATTAGCAGGAGGTTGTGACGCAGTTAGCGCCGTCGAGCGAAGCAGCTGCGGAAAAAGAAGAAAACTTCGAGGTGTAGAAAAACGTTGGACTAGCTTTCGCCAGCCCAGCAATACGCAGGAAAATTTCTCTGTACGCTCAGTGTAGGGAGCAAGCTCACCTCAGTCGAGCGATGCGACAACAGAGAAGTCCCACGAAGTTCAGGTGTTAAGCGAGGTGAAGGGCAAAAAAGAGAAAGATGGATGGGCGTCAGCCGCTTAAGTACCCAGAGGGCGGGGCCTCTGGCGTGGCGTTGATGCTCTAGCCGTAAAGGCGTGAGTATATTCCTTCAGGTAATCGCGCGGGGGTGCAATTCCCATAGCAAGTATGTTGCACCGAGAGACCAGACTGAAAGGGAACGTTAATCTGCAAACTTTGTCACAACGCCGTTCCCTCGCCCGACGCCAACACAACCAACATAACCAAACCACAACACAGACCAAATACTAAATTAATTGTGGTATATCGTGATATATATCGTTATTGCGATATAAAAAAGTCCATATCGTGATATATGATTTTTTCCATATCGCCCAGCACTAATACATATAATATGGCTGATACTGAATATATGTCACCAGCTCTTACAGCTGTTGTACAATTTTTGTAGCAAATAAGCCTAAATAAGAGGCTATGTTCTGACAAAGGAAAGTATATAAAATATTGGTATCGGCATCGGTTATCGGCCAAATAAGTATTAACATACCGGCATATCAGCCAAAAATCCTATATTGTGCATCCCTAATTATTAATTATTACTACACTGTAGTAAAGTACATCAAAAAATGTGGGTGGGACAAGTGAAGCAGTCACACCTGTCTCCACCCTCATCTGCCCCACTCTGGGCCCTTGAGCAAGGCCCTTAACCCACACCATCTGCTCCCCCGGGAACCCTAGATATCAGCTCTCTGCTCCACACAGAGGGCTGTGGTAGCTCGGTGGTCTGTGGTTGTGTCAGGAAGGGCATCCGGCATAAAATCTGACTCTGTTCAAAACCAGACTGAAGACCCACTTGTTCAAAAAAGCTTTCAGTGTGTAACTTTTATTACTTTTGGTATTTTAATATGTAGCATTTTTTATTTCCATTGCCTTTTTATTTCCACTTGTTCAAAAAAGCTTTCAGTGTGTAACTTTTATTACTTGTGTTATTTTAGTGTTATTTTAGTATGTAGCATTTTTTATTTCCATTGCCTTCTTTTATTGCTGTTGTTTCCTATTCTATTTTCATTGATTTATTGTTCCAGTTTATTCATCTTTTTATCCTGTTAAGCACCTTGGTCAATGCAAGGCATTGTAGGAAGGTGCTATACAAATAAAGTTTATTATTATTATTATTATTATTATTATTA
>JBBPBX010012874.1:11515-25855 GCA_038048925.1 Garcialebias charrua
GCACATGCAGGCCCTTTATTTGAAGAGGAAACAATGTGCAGCACAACGTTTCCGCACGTGCTGGAGCACAATAGCAGGACGTGCCTTTTGCTGTGTCCCAATCCAACGCCTGTAACTTCGAAGACCGCATTTACCGGTAAAGGCCGCTGACGTCACAGCGATGCGCCAAGGCCTGTCCCAATTCACAGCTGCTGACTTCCGGTCTACGTGGTCTTCGAAGGACCCGGCCTACGTCGACCGGGTAGGCCGGGTCCTTCGAATTATGCAGCCGTTGGATGGGACACAGCTTTTGAAACAAACCCCGCCCCCTCATTGGAATATAAGAACATGAAATAAAAAAAGTCAAAATGAAAAATGGGGTTAAAAAATATAAAAGCCCCTGAAATATGTAAAGTAGCTTTACACAATAAAAGTGTCACAAAATGAAACTCCGTTATTAAATATATAAATAAATAAATCTTGAAATAAATAAAACTGTATCTTGAAATAAATTTAAAAAAATAACTCTTGGAGAAAAAACTAAACATTTCTATTTGAATGTTTTATTTCATGGGGACATTTACTGATTTAATGGAATATTTACTAATAAGTTTTAAATAACACTACAGGTGATCCCCGAATTACGAACGAGTTCCGTTCCTACGCCCGTTCGTAACACGAAAATCGCCGTAAGTCGGAAAACACACGAGCCGCCACTTATACACGTACATGTACGGTACAAAACAGTTACCAAGTTACCAAGCACTTCGCCTATCCTAACACAATACCCTACATAATTATCCAAAAACACATACAGTACATTTGGAGACAAAATAAAAAGTGAATTTCTTACTTTGAGCTGGTCAAGCCTGTCTCCGTCTTTTTGCAGGTTAGCTCATCGCACGTCCGAGCTCTGCAGCTTCGTGCTGCTTCACGCGGTTCAAACTGTTTACAGGAAGGACTGTTAGCATGTTAACTCCATACATAATGAAGGGAAAAAAGACTTAATAACTTACTGAGAGCCATTTCTCCGCAGTGTCCATCCAAAAGGCTGCACGCGTTAGCATCTTAGCCCCTCCAATAGCTGCGCGCGTTAGTATGTTAGCCCCTCCAAATGGCTGCCGCAGCTGTTTCTCCGCGTTTTAGCATGTTAGCTCGGTGTCAATCCAACATCTGAGGTTGCCAGGCAGACATTGAGGCGAGCTCCGCCGCCCGTCGGCTCCCTGTCCCCGGTGGGGTGTTAGCATCCACCCGTCCATCCTACAGCAAGGCTTGTTAGAATGTTAGCTCGTTGCTCCTCCGGTCCGGCTCGCTGTGTGCTGCTTCACGCGGTCTGCAGCGTCGTTTTCCTTCGTCCATCCGTCCCTCCGCAAAACCGTCGTTCAGCTCCCAGCTCATGTATCCGAGTGCAGCAACCTCTGATCGGACACGGTCCGTCCGAAGCCGGCCGTCGAGGACGGAGATAACTGGCTAAACTGGCGGGCACTGCCGAAAACTGACTGCCGAAAACTGCCGCAAACTTCGTAAATCGGCTTAAAAATAACAATTATAATAATTATAATAGGCTACTTTATTTATAAAGCCATTTAAAACAACCACAGCTGCAACAAAGTGCTGTACACATGAAATTAAGAACATTTAAACAAAAAACAAAAAAAGTGTTTTATTTTTTCATTTGATATTTTTATTAATATGATGCGTTCGTAAAGTCGGATTGCCGTAAGTCGAGACCGCTGTAAGTCGAGGACTACCGTACAGGGGATGAAGGACATCTTTTAAAACAGAAGAAGCTATCCTCTGTACATGTACGTTAGTCAGGTACAGAGCATAGCTTCTTCTGTTTTAAAAGATGTCCTTCATCCCCTGTACAGAGAGTTTCAGCTTCTTCCCTCTGGTCGGAGGTTTTTAGTCCCTAAATGTAGGACAACACGTTTTAAAAATAGCTTTGTTCCCACTGCTGTTACTGAAATGAACAAACTGAAATAACGTCAAAGCTTTTAGTGGTTAAATGTTTTTTATTTTAAACATGATTTGGGGAGCCTTAACACCGTTATGTGCAACATTATCTGTTTATGGTTTCTTTGAAGTGTTTTTACTAAATGTTTTTACTCTTGTTTTTATTTGTGTGTGCGCATGGATGGATGTATGCACCACTGCAAACCAAATTTACCCTTGGGTATAAATAGAGTAACCTAACCTAACCTAACCTATTTATTTATTTATTTAATTTTGAATAAAATGGCTCTCCTTAGCTTCAAAAATTGTGCTGTTAGCAAACAGAATGACTTTACCTGACACAAAACACGGTTTGTTATGATCATCAAGCAGATTTTCACATTTCGTTCTTCATTTCACTCGACGTGCAGCCGTTTAAACCAGATGAACTCCAGCCAGGAGACGCTGAAACAAACAGAACCTTTTTACCCCTCGATGGTCATCATTTGGATCTGGCTCTGGTTCTGGAGGATTCACTTTAGTCTTGTTTAATGGAGGTTAATTGATTGTAAAACTTTTGCCTGTTTCCATGACTGTTTCGGCTGTTTTCTACAGAAACCTGCACAGTTTCCTCTCTGATCTACAGTATGGTTTAGTGTGTTTCACTCACTACTGTACTTTTGGCATTGTGTGCTGCTCCGTTTGAGACTTCTGCAGCAGTCTATGTGGGTTATAAACTTCTCAACAAAGTCCTGGGAGTCGTAATTAAAGCCTGCAGCGTGATTGGAGTAACACTGAGCTGCTTTGTGGCTTCGCTCATCAAGGCCGCCTTTTGTCAGGAGGTTACATCACCGGCCAACACGTTCACATTAAACATCTCATTTTTAAAGAATCAGAAACTTCGGCTCGGGGAGGTTAAAGTGACGCTTTCGTCCTCCGTCATTTAAAACGTCTCCTTTTCTTTTGTCTTTTAGCTTCTTGAGTCAATTGTTTGGTGTCATTGCCGTGTTTGTTTGGGTGACTTCTTCACGCATGGGTGGGCTAAAGCTGGGAAATCCTCATGAAGTCTGCATTAGATAAAATCTAATCAGGGCCTAATGAAGCCAGTTTAGTTTCCATAGCAACAGCCGGTGATCACATCCAATTATCTGTCATGGTGCCTGCAGCAGTCAGTCATTTCTAACGGTTTGCTTCAAAAGCAAAGCTGCTTTGACAGCAAAGCTTAATGTGAAATGTTGAACTAAACTTTTTTGTGTCTTTGTTTTCATTAAATAAACAACTCAAATGTAAGGAGACACCAGAACATGAAGATCATTGATGCTCTGAGGCAGCTACAAAGTAGGATTCAGGGTAAGCTGCCTGAGATGTGGCACAAAAAATATAATCTGAGACTTGACGAGTGTCGTCCAGTGCTCACGTGCACCCCCACGCTGTATCCCCTCCAAAATCTATGGCCTGAAAGTTTACGTTCCTGTGACCTTTGAAGACCCAGCTCAGGTATTGACAAACCCCCAGAGCTATGCTGGAAAAACATCTGGAGGAGGAAGTCTCAGTTCATGAATCATCTCTTCTGACGCGTGCTCCACGTTTCCTGGGAGGCCATCGTCCTTCAAATAAACCAGTCGGTAATCGAGTCACCAGGCTGAAACGGCTCGTGGTTTTGTTGGCGGCATGGTAACAGAACATGTGATGATTATCCGGAACTGGCAAAGGCTTAAAATAAAATTTACAACTACAGAATTTTTAGCTGAAAAAACGTAACCAGGGCTTTATTTGTAAATTGATCGATGCTAGAATGCAAATAGTGGGCGGGTGTCTGGGGGGTCCTCCCTCAGAGAATTGTGAATATAACAGATGCATTTTCCTGCATTTTAGTGTATTTTAACAGGCTACTAAACATCTATGTTTACATATATTTGTAAACACTCCGTTCTGTCAACACGTCCCCGAACTGTCACTATGTCCCTGTTCATTGTTGTCCGACTTCACATGTGAAACATCCAGGCGGCTGCCTGCGAGCTCCTGCCTGCGTACGACTGCCTGGCTCGGCACTCGCTCCCACCACTCTTTCAGGAGAGGAGATATTTTTAAGCGTAGACACGAAAATGCTACTTGAAGGGGCAGCTCGTATGCTGTTGTGTTTAAAATGAGTGTTTATGTAATTATTTTCAGATTACATATATAGCCAATATAAGTTTTATTTGTTTAAGGCAGTCATATTTGTTCATAACTACTATTAGTAAGCCTGACAGTTACTGGATCCAAGCAAACAGTTCTTGGAATGCATCCTGTCAAAATAAGAGAGTTCCCAGATCCTGTTCCAGCTCAAATTAAACACTGGACGCAATGTCCGACAGCCGTCAAACGTCCATCTCCACTTCCTGTGAACATACTTAACAGGCAGAATTTGTATGAGTCTTTATCCCACGGGATGAAACTTACATTTTACAAAAGTTCCCTTCAGTCTAAAATGTAAGCAGTTACTATTTTACAAAAAATAAAACGTTATTTATATGTTATAAATTATGTTATAAGGGGCGGCCGTGGCGTAGTGGTAATGGCAGTCGTCCCCCGATCGGAAGGTTGGCAGTTCGAATCCCGGTTCCCCACACCATGTGTCGTTGTGTCCTTGGGCAAGACACTTAACCCCGAGTTGCTCCCGGTAGGACTGGAAAGCACCTTGCATGGTAGTCTGCCGCTACCGGTGTATGAATGTGTGTAGCATTCAATGTGTGTAGCGCTTTGAGATTTTCACTAATGAAAAGCGCGTTATAAATTGAATTCATTATTATTATTATTATTTTCAAGATGAGATTGTCTTAGTTTGAAACTGGCTGTGAGGATTTGTGGGCTTCTGTATCCGGAAACTCCTCGACTCCCCTTCCTCCAAAAGACGAGATGAGGAGAAAGAACTCCATTGTGTGTTTGTGGATTTAGAAAAAGCATATGACAGGGTGCCAAGAGAGGAGGTGTGGTATTGCATGAGGAAATCTGGAGTGGCAGAAAAGTATGTTAGACTGGTACAGGACATGTATGAAGACAGCAGGACAGTGGTGAGATGTGCTGTAGGAGTGACAGATAGCTTCAAGGTGGAGGTGGGAGTGCATCAAGGATCGGCTCTGAGCCCCTTCTTGTTTGCTCTGGTGATGGACCGACTAACAGATGAGGTCAGGCAGGAATCCCCATGGACTATGATGTTTGCAGATGACATTGTGATCTGTGGTGAGAACAGGGAACAGGTGGAAGAGAACTTGGAGAGGTGGAGGTATGCACTTGAAAGAAGAGGAATGAAAGTCAGCCGTAGTAAGACAGAGTACATGTGTGTGAATGAGAGGGAGGCCAGTGGAACAGTGAGGCTACAAGGAGCAGAGGTCACAAAGGTGCAGGACTTCAAGTACTTGGGGTCCACTGTCCAGGAAAATGGGGAATGTGGTAAAGAGGTGAAAAAGAGAGTCCAGGCAGGATGGAGTGGATGGAGAAAAGTTTCAGGAGTGATTTGTGACAAAAAGGTGTCAGCAAAGGTCAAAGGAAAAGTTTACAAGACAGTGGTGAGACCAGCTATGTTGTATGGTCTGGAGACAGTGTCATTGACAAAAAGACAGGAGAAAGAACTGGAAGTAGCAGAAATGAAGATGCTGAGGTTCTCCTTAGGAGTGACAAGGATGGATAAGATCAGGAATGAGATAATCAGAGGTACAGCACATGTTGAACAACTGGGAGATAAAGTTAGGGAGGCCAGACTGAGATGGTTTGGACATGTCCAGAGGAGGGACAGTGGGTATATTGGTAGAAGGATGTTAGAAATGCAGCTGCCAGGAAAAAGACACAGAGGGAGGCCAAAGAGGAGATATATGGATGCAGTTAGAGAGGACATGGAGGTAGTTGGAGTGAGGACAGAGGATGCAGAGGACAGAGGTGGAGGATGACTCGCTGTGGCGACCCCTGAAAATGGAAAAGCCAAAAGAAGAAGAAGGACTCCCCAAGTGAAAGAGACGATGCTGTTGAAGGAAATAACCCCCAGGGCCGGCCTGTATGGTTCCAGGACTACAACTTGACCAACCCCTACGACTGGTGAAAGACTGCCATGGGTGGGTCCCAGACAGGCTTGTGGACCACATCGCCTGAGAGATTGTGAAAATGTACCTCCATGTTGCTCACGGCCCGTGGGCTGTAGTCGAAGCTGTGAACGAACCTGCAGACACAGGGGGAGGACTAAAGACTTTTTGACCTTTTTCTTCAAGCCTTTCAGTGAGTTTATTTATCATTGTTTAATAAAGCCTGCCTGCGAGCTCTGCTTCCAGTCGCTCTTAAACCCCTGAAGGGGACGAACGACGGGACATCGCCATGTCTGAAAGGAAGGATGACGCCTTGGAAAAGCAATCAACGCCACTTTCTGAGCTCGGATGCTTTGGCTCAGTAGTGTTTTTGTAGTTTTTATTTTGTAATCCCACTGTTTCGGTACTCCTGTGTTGTCTCTTTTAGACTAGTGGTTTTCAAACTGTTCAACTTCTGAGCGACAGAGTAAAAGCAGTTAAAAAGTACTCATTGTCTCACGAAGACCAGTCAAAAATATCATAAAGTAACAAAATCTGCACATTTTCCCCCTCATCTCAGTGAGTCCTTACATTAAAAATGTGTCAACAACATTTGTGATCCAACACCAACCACCACGTGCTTTTGTTGATCTTTGGAAACAGCTGGAGTGAGTAAAAATATGTCAACAACAGAGACATTCATAGAAGGAATGAGACCATTTTTGAAGTAGCCGACAGTACTGGTATGAATTTCGGCTCAGATTTGTTGAGTAAAATGTGCAGAAACAAAAATATGATGCGACTGAAGCTACGTGGTTTTAGGCAAATTCAAAAGAAAACTTCAAAACGTCTGAAAATAAAAAATAATCACGTTACATAAAAGGCTGGCATTTTAGAAGCAAAACAAATTAAGATCCTGTATGCATGTTAGCAAAATATCTTCAACTAACTCATGCCACATGGACACCCCACTCAAAGTTAGGTGTTGTGGATGATTCCTGATTACAAATATACTTTAAAACTGACTGAACTACAACAATGTTTGTGTTTTTAAGGTCAGCTGGCTCTGGTCTGAACCCTCCTGCTGCCCTTGGGTCAAACTGTTTCTCCACATGTTAAAGAGGCATATCCAGTTATTTCCTGAAGGTTTTCATTAAACTCCATCTTGTGTTTCATGAGATATTTTGCTAACAGACAAATAGCAACATTTTAAAGATCTTGTGCGATCTGCGCTCAGGATCGAGTTAAGGCGTCAGTTTCATCGATACGTCAATGTTTAGGTCAAAACATGTAGCCATTTTTATTGTTTTTACAGTTCGCTGGTTATGGCAGCCATCTTGAATAAGATCACCTTGAAACGTTACGTTTTTTTATTCAGTAAAATAAATACTGGTTATCCGTGCTGGAAGTATCTGTTAAAAAAAATTACGGTGGCAATGAGGTGGAAATTAACATTTGAAAAGATGGAATTACATTAAGACGGTGTTAAAAAAAACTTTATTAACATAAAACAGAACAATGTACAGTAGGGTCATTCCTACTGGTGCCAGTTTTGAGTCCCCATACCATAATGTGGTGTATTTTGTTTAAAGGTAATTTTATTAATCTCATCTTATACAGTATGTTTGACTCATCTCTAAACAAAACCATGTGTACACAAGATTAATTAATTTTAAATAATTAAATCTAAATTTAAATGCGACTTGGGTTTACTGCCATGTATCCTTTAATGCTTCCTAAAATTAAGTTACACTTCTAAGGAATTTAAAAAAAAAAGTAATTTTTATTACACATTTTTATTAGTACTATTTATAATAGTTCTTGTCCAATGACTTGATATCAACATATTTTTTATGCTTAAATTATTAAAAATAAATTGAATCCCCGAGTCAACTGTCCACACTGTTACTCTAAAATACCTGTCACCACTGGCTTAATGTAATTCATTTTTTTCAAATGTTCATTTACACCTCAGGGCCAAGGTACAAAATGCTTCAGTCCTAAAACAACTCTTGAAGAGACGTGAAGGCCGCACCGCCTGCTGATCAGAACCATGAACTACAACTCAGTTTGAATAAAACAGGCCGTCGTTCTTCAGGTAGAAAGATAAAGTAGACTTTATTTGTTGGTGAAACCTAAATAAGATCTGCGATTACAAAACAGGTTCCCCGCACAGTTTCCGTAAAGTTCACACAGAGGCTGGAATGCTGTATTTGACACAAAGGCATCAGAAAAGACCGGACCTGACGGACGAGCGGAACAGACCAGACACTGAGGTTCAGAGGATCAGATTTAACAACAACAAAACAAGAAAAACACCCAGAGGTCCTTCCTATGATCTGTGGCCAACACCCGGATGAGCTCCCAACATCAGAAACCTGCAAACAGGACTTTTAAGAGCTCCTTTATTGGTTTCCTGCTGCAGTTTTCCAGGTAATACAGTGTCACAGTGCAGCTTGTTGGGACACATTTGTCTTATTTGAGTTTCTGGGTACCAAAAAAAAAAAGCCTTCAGATAAGAGACGAGCTTAAGTTGTTGCACTTCAGCTCTGAAAACCACAATGTTTCACCGACTGCACAGAAACACTTTACTGAGCAGAAAATCTGACGCCGAGTGGCATTTGTCCCTTTAAGTCGCCTCCAAACCGAATAAATACACCCGAAATATACACACCCGCAAATCCTGCATCATTCCTGTGAGATCCAACTGATTAGGAACAGTTCATCATCCTGGTACGGCTCCAACAGCTTTATTACACCTGTGTGTGTGTATGTGTTTATGTCTCATCACCTCAGGGCAAAGTCAGGCTCTCGTTTCATTTCATTTCCCCCAAAATGCGGAACTATTCCTAGAATTAGCCCTTCTTTGAAATCACTTTATTGTAAATAACGGTTTCAGCTTCACGATTTCACCCGGATGCAAACATATTTACATACACCCGAAACACGGACAAAAAAAAACAAACAAAAAAAACAACAACTTAAAAATAGGTTTTTCTTGATTTTCAATCAGCTTTAAATGGAGCTAAAGTGGAGTCTTTTCCCGAGTTAACACTATGTTAGATAAATTAGGTTAGTAGCTTTAAAATAAATCGTTTATTTGGCCGCGATTCTTCTTTTCTAACAGAAGGCGTCTTCCTCTGCTCCTCACATTCATGCTTTCCTGCATATAAACGAGTCTCTGTAGAAATATAAATATATATATATATTTATGTGGATTTCTGATTTTATTTGCGTCTGGTCCCATCTACACCAAACATATCTGAATTCCTTTATTTTTTTTTATTTTTTTTTTTAAAGGTTTGCACCTAAGTGTTGGCAGCAACAAGGAAAAGCACATTAAAAATAGACATCTTTAAATAGCCGTTCAGCTGTTCTAAGTGCAGCACAGTCGGAAACAGTAAATTCAAGTCATTATTTCCTCACCCCGCCCCCGCCGCCCACGTCTCATACACAGATCACAAGGAAGAAAACTGAATCAGTTAAAAAAAACTAAACGTTGATCAGACAGAAACAAGAAACTGCAGCCACACTGTAACATCCAAAAAAATAGTCTTTTTAGGTTCAAATATATATATTTTTTTACTTTGCCAATGAACTGCTGGCGTTCTATTTCAATCTAAGTAGATTTAATATACTGCTGAGGTGTAATTTGTGTTACATCTTTTTAAATCCCCCACATGACGTGCCTGAACACTGCGTCAAACCTCTCCGGGTTAAAAAATCTGACATCCGCTGTCATTTGGCACATTTGAGGCTTTCGCTGGCTGCCTCGGCGGGATGTCTGTCGCTCGCGCTGGTGGGAGCATCGTCGAGCGCAGCAGCTTCAATGTCAGCCATGACGTTCTCGTGGTTATTGTTGTTGTTGTTGTTGTGGACAGCAGGGAGCATGTGGCTGTTGTTCTGGACCAGAGCCGGGTGGCTGAGCTTCAGCTCCTCCAGTTTCTNTATATATATATATATATACATATACATATACATATATATATATATATTCACACATATGTATATACATTTTTTTCTTTAGAAATTAATACATGTACAGAACTGTACAGTCACCAAGCACTTAGCCTATCCTAACACAGTTTTTAAAGATGAAGGAGTGAGTTGAATTGTCTCCCTTTCACATAAAGGGAGCTAGCTCCCTTTATGGGAATGGAGCCTGCAGGGAGGAGGGAGAAATTTCAACTCACTCCATCTTTAAAAACTGTGTTATGCCGGGTACCCACCGAACGCGTCTTGAGCGTCAAAAACGCTCTTGCCGCACCCTTTGGCCGCTTGTCACCAGAATCTGTTCACACTGAAGACGCGTCTGAAGACGTGCAGTGGGAGGAGCGTCTGGCTCCTTTTCCGGTCGTGTTGTTTTTTTGTACACCGGGCAGATGAAATCAGCTGTACGTGAGCCTCGTTACTACTTGAGTGGGTTTTCTACGAGCCGAACTGCAGCTCCGAAAGTCTTTGTTGAGATTAAAACGTTTTTTTCATGTTTGGGGTGATCGTACGCTCGAGCGGACAGCGGCAACTGTAAAAATGCCAAGTTTCTTACCGGAGGCTGGTTTCTTCATGGAGGCTCGATGGGGTAAGTTTAAAAAGTCCAAAAAAAGTCCCGTCGTCGTTGCGTCATCACATAGCAGAGGCTCTCCCGATTGGTTGCTGCGACGCGTCGAGCAGCCAAAGTTCAAATATTTGAACTTTGGCTGCTCGACACGTCGGCTGCTTCGGACGCGTCGCGTGCGCGGAAAAGAACTGCCGCGCCACTTGAAATGCTCAAAACGCGTCACGCCTCGCCGCGCTTCAACATAGACTTTCAATGTAAACCGGCTGCTTCCGTTGCCTGAAACGCGTTTGGTGGGTACCCGGCATAAGGATAGGCTAAGTGCTTGGTGACTGTACAGTACTGTACATTTATCTATTTATTAAAAATATACTGTACAGTATATATAATATATTTATTTATTTATTTATTTAAATAGATAAATGTACAGTACAGTACTGTACAGTCACCAAGCACTTAGCCTATCCTAACACAGTTAAGGAGTCAGTTGAATTGTCTCCCTCCTCCCCAGCAGGCTCCATTCACATAAAGGGAGCTACTTTCACTTTATGTGAAAGGGAGACAATTCAACTCACTCCTTCATCTTTAAAAACTGTGTTAGGATAGGCTAAGTGCTTGGTGACTGTACAGTACTGTACATGTATTCATTTATTTAAAAAAATATATATATATTTTTTTTTAATGAGATGCATATTCGAAAGTCCGGAACCTCGTTTGTCAGAGCGCTCGTAAGTCGGGGACCCCCTGTACATTTATTTAACTCTTTTTTGTTACCATATTTAGTTTATTTTGTAGATTGCAATATTGTCAATGTCTGTGGTCATTATGTATATATCATTATTCTTTTGTTTATTTGTTTATTCATATTTTCTTTAATGCAATTTGATTTTTTAAATTGTTTTGAAGATCTTTATACGCAACGTTATTTGTAAAAATAAAAAATAAAAACTTAGCTGTGGCAGCCATCTTGAGCAAGGCTGACTCCAAGGTTTCGTCAGCTGTAGATGTACATCCAGTCATTTCCTGAATGTTTCATCAATGTGTTTAGTCATTCTTGTGATATTTTAATCAGAGCAGATGTTGGGGATCAGCCTCAGCTACTACCACACCAAACTGTAGTTTGATATCTGCAAAGTTAGCCGCGTTAGCGCCTCCTTTGTGTGTTTTGAGTTGGGTTGCCTGTGGCTGCCATCTTGAATTTGGTTAAGCCTATACAGCCAGTCAAAAGGACTACATTACCCAGAAGGCAACAGTGCTTCCGGTCATTTCTTTTGCTGAAATGGAGGGAAAGTTTTGATCCAATCTGAAAAAGTTTGGTCCTTATTCATAGTCCAAGACCATAGACCAGGGGTGCTCATTACGTAGATCGCGATCTACTGGTAGATCTCTGAGGTAGTACTGGTAGATCGCAGCATGACATTAAAAAATTATTGTCTGTTCAGTGCCCTGAGATTACTTCTTTTGTGAATTGACGCTATATAAATAAACTGAATTTAATTGAATCTTAGAACATCTTTACTCAGCAAACACAACAGTTTAGGTCAAAATACTATAATTTTAAAGCCACAGTACTGTACTATAGTTCATAATTTCTTACCCGACAGACATGAAAACTACAGCATTTTTCATGTAAACCAGCTTATTTTTTGTTTATTACCCCCAATAAACATTGAAAAATCACTAATGTTTCCACACGTTGTTTTCGTGTAAACGGGGCCTTATAGTAGGTAGATCACTTTGACTTGATCATTTCAAAAGTAGCTCGCATGCTGAAAAAGTCTGAACACCCCTGCCATAGACCAAGCATACTCTACCTCCTCATGATTCTACTTTTGATCTTAGCTGATATTGTTATTGATTTTAATTGTTTTATTATTTGTTTTATTGACATTTAATTCTGTTGCTCCTTGTAGCACTTTGAGATTTTCATTAATGAAAAGTGCGTTATAAATTGAATTCATTATTATTATTATTATTATTATAGTGACTTCAGCGCTCAGTGGATGAAGAGAGACATGCTGGTGAAGATTCTCAGTCATCCAGGACATGATAAAATAAAAAAACGTTCAAAACAGAAACAACTGGACTTCATTTGTAACAGAAGACGTGTCGCTCTTCATCAGAGGAGCTTTCTCAATTCAAAGAGCAGAGAGTGGGGATCAGGTTTTAAAGGCTGAGATAAGATACACACATACCCAAAGGTGGGCGCCAGACCGCTAGGGAGCGCTAAAGCGCTAATCCGCGGACCTAAACAATTTGTCAGCGTTACAGCGGATTGACTAACTTTTATAATTCATAAGCGGATTTGCGCTATTTTTATTTAAAATGCAGTACCGCTAATAACTAATTATCTATCAGTAAAAACGAAAAAACTTATTTACGAGCTCTTAAATCAACCGGACGACTGCTAACAGACCATATCCTGTCAGCGCCGGATGTGGTCCGTGACAAAAAAGCGTCCCCCTCAGTCTCTTGGCTAGAGAGCGCTCTCTCCATAGACACTATAGCAGTTAGCAGCCAGTGTGTTACTCTGCAGCCTTATTGCTTGTTTTCGAAGAGTCAGACGAAGAGTTTTTAACATGGAGGGTGAACTTATGGATGTTTCTCAGCGGCCTACGCGACGCGTCAGCGCCTCATTTGCCCTCTTCAAAATGGCGGCGCCCACAGAAGCAAAGGACTTTCCAAGAAAACACGGTAAAAACAATTATTTCTTTGCTGAGAAAAAATATATTTCATAGCTGACGTTATAGCACAAGTTTTTCTGAGCTTGAGAGTTTCACGAAATGGTCAAATCTGCTGGATTTAAAAAAGTAGTTCGCCATTAGCACTGTTCAAAATGGCGTCCGCGACAGCCACAGAAGCTAAGGACTTTCCAAGAAAACACGGTAAAAACAATTATTTCTTTGCTGAGAAAAAATATATTTCATAGCTGACGTTATAGCACAAGTTTTTCTGAGCTTGACAGTTTCACGAAATGGTCAAATCTGCTGGATTTAAAAAAGTAGTTCGCCATTAGCACGTTAGCTTATTAGCATTAGCGTCCGCTAGCGTTGCTAATACATAAGCGCTTTTGAAATTGCGGACCTAAATAAATTAATAAGTGCTTTAGAAATAGCGGAACTAATTTTTGGATTAGCGCTGCCCAGCACTGCACATACCTATGTAGATTGACAAATCACACCTTAACAGTAGGGGTTTCTTAAGGTCTTTGTTACCGTATTTTCCGGTTTAGAAGTCTCACCTCTCTATAAGTCGCATTGTCCAATTATTGGCAATTTTTTTTTTTCTTTTTTTTTCGGCTTTATTCCCTGCGTTAGGGGTCGCCACAGCGAACTGGTCGCATGAAGATTTGGCAGTTGTTTTTACGCCGGATGCCCTTCCTGACACAACCACAGACCACCGAGCAACCACAGCCCTCTGTGTGGAGTAGAGAGCTGATATCTAGGGTTCCCGGGGGAGCAGATGGTGGGGGTTAAGGGCCTTGCTCAAGGGCCCAGAGTGGGGCAGATGAGGGTGGAGACAAGTGTCCAATTGTCCAATTGTCCAATTATTGGCAATAAATTGGAAAAATCCATAAACGTGTCGCACCAGTCTCCAGGCTCGAACCAGCAGACTAAATGACAGCTCTGTTCATCAGGCAGTCAGGATGCTAAACTCTCTGCCTGCTCTGCCCTCCCTCCCACTTGTACTGCCTTAATCACAAAAAACTTTCACACACCACCACACAACACAAAGATTTTAACACTGGACTCTGTGTCATCAAAACGGGTTATTCACTCAACTCACGGTCATGTGCTCATTCAGTTTGCACTACTTCTTATATTTGCACTAATGTTT
>JBBPBX010012874.1:25895-48244 GCA_038048925.1 Garcialebias charrua
TATATATATATATATATATATATATATATATATATATATATATGTATATATATATATATATATATATATATATATATATATACAGGTAGTCCCCGACTTACGAGCGAGTTCCGTTCCTCCGAGGCGCTCGTAAAGCGAAAATTCGTAACTTGGAACGGCCGCCACGTGTCTCGTAAGTCCGGAATTTCGCTCGTAAGTTGGAACGGTTTTGCTAGCGCGACTACAAACACTCGTTTTTCATCGAAAAACTGCTTACGAGTGCATAAAAATGATCGGAAACGTGTGTCCACATGTTTAGCTAACGAACTGTGGTGAAAAAACACAGAAAAACTCGGTATTTTTTGCGTTTTTTCCAAAAATTCGCCAGCTCGTAAGTCCGGAACCTCGTAGGTCAGAGCGCTCGTAAGTCGGGGACTACCTGTACTGTGTACATAAACTTCATATGCTGCTTTGTCACTCTATTACAAATGTCAATGCCAGAACTTTCATTTTATTTTATAGATATACTTTTTACACTTTTATACTACTATGCAAAAAACTCAGGACAGTATTACACTTTTGTTATTTCATTTTATGCTTATGTTTATTAAATGTTTAGTGTTTTAGTGTTGGTGTAACTTTTCATACTTTCATACTACTACTATGCAAAAACTACTATGCAAAAACTCAGGACAGTATTACACTTTTATTATTTCATTTTATGCTTATGTTTATTAAATGTTTTAGTGTTTTAGTGTTTAAATGTTTACTGTTGCACCGAGGGACAGAGAGAAATGCAATTTCAATCCTGTGTATGTCCTGTACATATTGCAGTTTTGACAATAAAGTTGACTTTGACTTGACCTCTCTATAAGTCGCATCTATTACGCGCCACCGCTGACGCGTCGCGTATGTTACGCGTCACCGCTGACAACCCGAAATGTGGACCGGTGGTTAGCTCTGATGCAAATGGCTGCCACACGGAAGGACTTTAACAAGATTAACAGGGTAAAAACAATTATTCGTTTGCTGACAATATAGCAAATGTTTTTTTGAGCTTAACCGTTCCTTAATAAATTCACGTAATGGTCAAATCTGCTGGATTTAAATTGTTTTGCTTTGACGTCTTCCAAACAGTCGAGCGCGCTGCGAAAATAAATTATAAATAAATCCAATATTAGCTCAAAAATCTCAAAGAACAGTTTGTAAATGTCCATCTAGTGATTACTTTCTGTAAGTTTGCTAAAAATCTGTCCTGTAGTTCACGAGTTATTTAGATAAATAGTACCTGTTAACGGTAAATACGGAGCTATAAGCGAACACATTTACGGTTATAAAACATCAGATTTGAGCTCAAATGTCTCATACACTAACAGTTTGTAAATGTCCACCTAGTGATTATTTTCTGTAAGTTTGATAAAAATCTGTCTTGTAGTTCATGAGTTATTTAGATAAATACTACCCGTTTACGGTAAATACGGAGCTATAAGCTAACACATTTACAGTTATAAACATTGGATTTTAGCTCAAATGTCTCATACAGCTAAAAGTTTGTAAATGTCCATCTAGAGATTACTTTCTGTAAGTTTGATAAAAATCTGTCCTGTAGTTCATGAGTTATTTAGATAAATAGTACACGTTAAGGGTAAATACGGAGCTATAAGCCAACACATTTACGGTTATAAAACATCGGATTTTAGCTCAAATGTCTCATACAGCTAAAAGTTTGTAAATGTCCATTTAGTGATTACTTTCTGTAAGTTTGATAAAAATCTGTCCTGTAGTTCACGAGTTATTTAGATAAATAGTACCCGTTTATGGTAAATACGGAGCTACAAGCGAACACATTTACGGTTATAAAACATCGGATTTTAGCTCAAATGTCTCATACAGCTAATAGTTTGTAAATTTCCATCTAGTGATTACTTTCTGTAAGTTTGATAAAAATCTGTCCTGTGTAGTTAGTTCATGAGTTATTTGCTAACAAACACTGAGCAAACAGTAGTTCACACCTTCAGAGCAGGAGGCCGGGCTGCGACAGAGTGTGTCCGACCAGATGAGGCTGCCGTCAGACACATGAGGTGGGAATGGTCGGTGTACCCTAGCAGACAAAAGTGGTACTGCACCCCATAGCGGCCGAAAGTGGTACTGCACCATTTTAGGCCAAAATGAAAAGCGGTCATATCTGAGCCAGAAATTGGTCTAAAAATATGGAAAAAAATTCATAAACATGTCGCACTGCTCAATAAGTCGCAGGGCATGCAAATTAAGCAAAAAGGTGTGACTTATAGACCGGAAAATACGGTAGTCTAATTCACAGATGAGGCTCCTCTGTTCCCATCAAGTGCGAAAATTGTCTGGGAATCAGACCTAAAGCTGCATTATACGTTTTTGAAAGTTGGAATCTGAGACCTCCTCCTTTGTTAAGAGAAGGCTTCTCCCTCTTAATATAAACAGCTTCCTTCACACCCCTCTCAAACCACCTGTGCTCTCGGTCCAAAATGTGCACATTCTGGTCCTCAAATGAGTGTCCCTTGTCCGTGAAGTGGAGGTGAACAGCTGAGTTTTGTCCAGAGGAGGTGGCTCTCCAGTGTTGGGACATTCGTCTGTGAATAGGCTGTTTAGTTTCCCCAATGTAGAGGTCTGGACAGTCCTCGCTGCACTGGACAGCGTAAACTACACCACTCTGTTTGTGTGTAGGTATTTTGTCCTTGGGGTGCACCAGTCTCTGAGTCTCCTGCTGGGTTTGAAATGTACTGGGATGTTGTGTTTGTTGAAAATCCTTCTGAAATTCTCTGATACTCCAGCCACATAAGGGATGACCATGTTTTTTCATCTATTCTCCTTTTTCTGTTTATTATTGTGTTTTGTAGATTTCCTCGCTGACTTGACAAAGGCCCAGTTGCGATATCCACATGTTTGGAGAGATTTGTTGATGTGTTTCTGTTCCTTTTCCTTCTCTTCTGTCCTTGTGTGGATGTGTTCTGCCCGATGCTGTAAGGTTCTGATGACAGAAAGTTTGTGTTCCAGTGGATGGTGAGAGTCAAACAGAAGATACTGGTCTGTGTGGGTTGGTTTTCTGTAAACTTCAATGTTGAGGCTGTCCTCTCTTTCCATGTGGACCAAACAGTCCAAAAAAGACAGCTTGTTATCGTTTGCATCCTCTCTGGTGAACTTGATGTTGTTGTCGACCGAGTTAATGTGTCTGGTGAACGCTTCTACTTCCTTGGCTTGGATTTTGACCCAGGTATCATCCACATATCGGAACCAATGGCTTGGAGTTGTTCCCTCATAGGAGTTTAGGGCTCTCTGTTCCACTTCCTCCATGTAGAGGTTGGCAACAATGGGTGACACTGGAGATCCCATGGCACAGCCGTGCTTCTGTCTGTAAAAACTGTTTTAAACTTGAAATAAGTGGTGGAGAGGCAGAGATCCAGCAAGGTGCAGATCTGGTCTGGGGTGAAGTTGGTCCTTTTGTCCAAATCCTTGTCTTGTAGAAGTCGTTTTTTGACTGTTTCTACTGCTTCAGAAATGGGTATGCAAGTGAAAAGAGAAGTCACATCATTCATTCATTCAACCTTTATTTATACAGGCTATCCTCGTTGAGCCACGGGGACTCATTTACAAGAGGGACCTGTTTCACTCACACTTAGGGTCAATTTTAGAGTTCAATCAACCTAACATGCATGTTTTTGGACTGTGGGAGGAAACCGGAGCACCCGGAGAAAACCCACGCATGCACGGAGATAACATGCAAACTCCACCCAGAAAGGCCCCCGGACCGGCCGGGATTTGAACCTTGGACCTTCTCGCTGAGAGGCAGCAGCTCTACCAGTTGCGCCACCGTGCTGCCCATACGATACATCATACAATACAAGAGTTTCTCCCGGGGTTAGCTTAAAATGTTGAACTTTGTTGGCAAAATCAATGGAGTTCTTTGTGTGATGAGGTGTGTTTCCAACAAGAGGAGCTAAAATACCAGCCAGATGTTTAGCAACATTGTATGTCACTGAGTTCATGCTGCTGACGATGGGTCTGAGAGGTGTATCTTCTTTGTGTATTTTTGGAAGTCCATAAAGACGGAGTGGCTTACCCCGGGTACAATCTATAATACAACTAGCCTGGTTAAAACCAGACCCTTGTCCTTCACTTCGCTTTGTACTAGGGTCTGGGAGTCTCCCATAGACAACGATTTCTCCGGTCGATTTTTGACCGGACCAATCAGAGAACAGAAGGCGGATTACCGGACCAATCAGAGAACAGAAGGCGGAGTTTTGAACGACGTCGACTGACGTCGTCAGTTAAAATGGCTGCCGCCACGAAGGAATTTTCATGAAAACAAGGTAAAAAACTATTATTTCTTTGCTGAGAAAAAATATATTTCATAGCTGACGTTATATCAGAAGTGTTCCTGAGCTTAACAGTTCCTAAATCAATTCACGAAATGGTCAAATCTGCTGGATTTAAATTGTTTCGGTTTGACATTTTCCAAACAGCCTCGGGTGCGCTACGAAAATAAATGATAAAAAATCGAATTTTATCTCAAATGTTTCATCTAGGCCAACAGTCAGTAAATTAGAGCCATATAATTACACACTGGTAGCAGAAAAAATATCCACCGAGTGGTTTCTGAGCTATTTATCTGAATAGCCTGGACCTCGCCAGGCTAAACTAACAAAACTCCGCCTTCTGTTCTCTGATTGGTCCGGTCAAAAATCGACCGGAGAAATCCTTGTCTATGGGAGAAATCCCAGACCCTAGTACAAAGCAAAGTGAAGGACAAGGGTCTGGTTTTAACCAGGCTATAATACAACGATCAATTGATTGTTTTCTCCTTTTCAAGTGACTTTATTTTTATATAAAAAAAACATGCTGTTAGGCTGATTGGTGACTCTAAATTGACCCTAGGTGTGAGTGTGAGAGTGGATGGTTGTTTGGTGTGAGTGAGACAGGTCCCTCTTGTAAATGAGTCCCCGTGACTCAACGAGGCTAGCCTGTATAAATAAAGGTTGAATGAATGTGCTAGTTGGGTCCCTCTTCAGGGGCTCATAGGTGTTCCTGTCGCTCAGTAGTGTAGTTATTTTTTCCTGGTAATCAAAAGTGTTGAGGACTACTGTGCATCTTCCTTTGTCCGCTGGTAAAATGGTGATGTTTTCGTCCTGGCTGAGTGATGTTATAGCTTTCCTTTGAATTGAGAAAGCTCCTCGGATGAAGAGCGAAACATCTTCTATTACAAATAAAGCCCAGTTGTTTCTGTATTGAACGATTTTTGATGTAGAGAGACAATCAGAACCAGATCAGAACCAAACCAGAACTGGACTTCCAGCCTCATCGGTCAATCTGAGCGCTGCTTGCCTGCCCATGAGGCCTCTCAAGCGAGGAGGCTTTGCTTGGAGGTCCGGTGTTTTCTCTGGAGCTCACCGGGACCTTTTTCATCCAGATTTGGACTCGATTGGGATCATTGTGTGGTTTTGTGCTGGCTATTCGAAGGTCCAGCTCTCTCTAAAAGCGTCTGGTGTTCAAGGGCAGCAGAGATCTGATTAAAATCAGACCAGAACTGGATCAAGGCTCGTTAGTACCCATATAAAATTTTGCAGTACATATACTGTATGTATGTTGTTAAAATGACATAGGTTTAAGAGTTTAGAACATTGCAGGAGTGTGGGAAGGGTTTGTAAAGCCATAAAATATATATAAATACTAAAATAAATATAGCATTTCTACTTTGTGTTTTTTCACTTACTATGGGTGGGGTCTGGAACATAACCCCCGCGATAAATGAGGGACAAACGTACAGTATTTTATGAAAATGCTCATTAACCATCTCCTAAAGCTTCATGTTTTCTCATGGTAGGACGAGTAAAACCTCACCGCTGTCTGTCCGTCTTGTAGGAGGATGTGAGCTCATCGAACAGCGCGCAGTTCATCTCCATCAAAGTCTTCAACACGTTGTAGACCAGAGCTACGATTGTCCTGAGACACACACACAGTAAACCAAGTAAAGCTGAGAAGATTTATTATTATGGTACTTCTCGTTTCTTTACATTTGGCTCAGACTTTCTCGTAAATGTTAAAGTAGTTTTTGAAAATCATTTTCAAGGTTACCCATTTAGTTTTTTTCCAAAAACATTTGCCCTTTAGCTTCTTTTACACTAAATTTCAGTTCAGCCAAAGATATGACTAACCATTTTCAGAGGAACATTTTAAGTTTAGGGCACCGAGCTCCAACGTTTAAGTTTTTCAAGACAAAAAATACCGTATTTTTAGGATTATAAGGCACACTAAGTGAAACAAGCTCATTTTGACAGATTTTTGAGCGCCTTGTACCACATAAAATCAGTTTGAGGTCAGTAAGCACAACCACAATTATTACATAAGGTGCACCGGATTATCTCTTGAAAATGAGTTCTCGTGGCTCAATGAGACTACCTGTATAAATAAAGGGTAAATGAAAAAGAAAATAAGGCTCAATGTTGATTTTTGAGAAAGTTAAAGGATTTTAAGTGCACCTTGTAGTCCGAAAAATACGGTAAATTGAAGAAACAAATCAGTGTTTTATTCACCTGCAGCAAAAAATGTAAAAAAAATAATCAACCAAAAGTTGAAATTTTAAGATATTTTTTGGCAAAATTTACACTTTGTGTTGATGTGGTTTGTTGCATTTGTAAAAATATTAAACACAAGACGGTTTGACGGGTTTTTAATGGAATTTTTGTGTCGGTGAAGTGATTCTCAAATATCCAATACCTTTTATAAAGATACAATTGTGTCTGTTGTGTACAAGTACCACAGGAATGTCTCAGAAAGGCATAAAATGTACAAAGAACAAAAAAAAAATCTGTGCTAAATCAAGTGTGAAGTGGTGCTGCTTTCAGTTTAGGAACACTCCTGCGCTGACTGATTTCAAACCCTCAGTTATTTAGAAACATTCAGCTGAAGGAAACCGGCTGCACGTACTGGTTCCAGTGCTCTTTGGAGATTTTGTACAGGCTGCTGAACATGATGGGAAGGATCTTGTCGATGTTCTCCTCGATGAGGCTGAGGATGTACTCGTTATTCCAAAAGTACAGCGAACGTTCTGCTACCTGCGAGTACATACAGGAAGTACAGCTGCTATAAAAGTTAAATCAACGCAGAATCAGACCAACAAAGAACTGCGGTTGTTAGTTTGAAACCCCAAAATGATCCATATAGGTTCATACATAACCTGTACAAGTATATTACAGCTGCACTTCATGTGCGTTTGGTCAATATATTCTCTATTTAGTTTAAATACTAAGAAAATATTCAAAATAAAGCGTAAGATTCTCTAATCAATCACTTTGTTTTGTTGAAGCTTGAGATTATGGAAATGATATCCAAGTACTGAACCTTTTAAAATAAAATGACCTTTTTTTTAAGCGTGTTTTAAACATACCTGAAAATGTGGGTTGGCCACACATTTACTGATCTGTTTAAACAACGGCTCCTGGATCTTTTTGAACTGCGTCGGTTCAATGACGTCCAGAATCTCCTCGAGTTCTCCCAGAAACATCACCTGAGTGGGAGACATGAATATTAAAACTCCGAGCACCGCGGACGCGCTCAGGTGGAAAGAGATCTGCGGAATACCTCCTTCTGGCTGCACGTTTTCGGCCAAATCCTCAACAAGCCACGGATCACCTGCAGAGAAAACACGTGTGTGTTCAAATGGACAGAGTTTCTGCTGTGGTGCTTAAAGTGGAAGATTAAAAATAAAAGTACCGGCTCTGTCAGCGTGGGGTCTTTCTCCAGAAACTGGACCACACAGTAAGCCAGCTAAAGGATCCCAGAAGAACAAGAGAAACAAAAACGAGATGTTGGTTTTCATTTTCAAACCACCAGACGGAGCTACAACACAGAGGTAAGAGCGTCGACGCCTGCTGGGGCACATTCTTTACAAGCAGCTGGAAACACAAACCAACACATTCCTTCGGAGCGTTTCCTTCTACCTGTGCGTGGAAAAGGGCCAGTCCTTTAGCTGTATGTAACGGGATGAGCACCTTCATCAGGAACTGCTTGTGCTCCGCTTTCAGAGGCAGCGCAAAACCGTTGATGATACTGTAAACAAACAAACAAAAACAAGAACAGAAAAGATTTGGCAAATATCAGAAAACAAAGACGTTCATCCGCAACCAAACAGTTTGCTCAGCTTTCATTTTGGACTTTACAAAGGTTTAAAAATGCTCAGAACTGATGACTTGTCATGATATTTATCATGATTTCTTACATGACGTCATCGTAAAGCCCTTTGGTCTTGTTTATTCAACAAGTTGCAGACAAAAATTATTTAATTTACCAACAAACACATTAAAGAGCAACTCCACACCCTGTGGATCGGTAACTCCTCCTTCCAAAATCTCCCTGAAAATGGGCGTGTCGAGAGACAAGGAGGGGTGGAGGTAGAGTTGTGCTTTTGTTCACGCCTCCACCTGCAACAACCTAAAACAAATTAAACCTCTAGCCAACAACATACACCAAGCAACAACAAAGAATAAACATGTAGATGTATTTATCTATTCCACCCATTCCATCCAAAACCAAAGGCCTAAAAAAATGAAAATGAAAAGAAAAATAAAACCGCTTGTCAGGAGTGAAATGCAGCACTTCCATATAAGGTATGCACTTCTCATCTCTGCAGGGGATTGGCTCTGCTTGAACCACCTTTGTGACATCAGAGTGTACAGTCCTGACCAATATGAAAATTAAGGTGCAATAACCTCTGTTCAACCCAAAGGACTACCGTAAACACAGTTTTAGACCAAATATTGCCAAATATTGCCAATTTACACAGATATGCACAATTATGTGAAAATAAACACAGCCATAGTGCTAGATAATATTTTAAACACATTCTAGGGAGTTTATCAGCTAAAAAAAGTTAATTTTGGGTTTAGTCGCACTTTAAAGGAATGAAATCCTCGTCCTGCAGAGGCTATAATCTGCTGAAGCTTCGTGTTCTGACATGTGCTGAGCTAATTAATAATCAATTTATAAACCATTGTACCTGTTAGTCTATTACTCACCTTCCCAGAATCTCCAGCAGTTCTCCTACACCATTGAAGTGTTCAGTTTCATAGATGAACCTGCAAAAAGCAGTGTGGACACGTCACAACAGAAACACAGAGTCCGGGGGTGTTGATTTGACATTTTCTTAATCTGATTTAGAACGTGACTTGTCTGTATCTGCATGTTAGAGGACTAAATATTATAATATGTCATTTCTGTTGATCACAAAACAAACTACGGTGGCACCACCTCGACGTGCAGCGCTGTTACGTAGGGACGGAGCCTGACAACCGGGGCACTATTTTTATCCCCGTGGCAGATGGCCAAAGAGGGGGCACCTTGCCGGTTGGAAATGACACACAGAGCGTTCCCCGTCTCAATCGTCTGCAGCTCATTGTCACGCAGCAACAGGAGCCGTAAAGCCGCGACGCATCGCTGCTCAAAGTAAACGGCGCCTCTGACCGAGGTGCCCGAGCAAATCGGCTTGTTCAGAAACGAACGAGCAAACACGGAGCCAAACCAGAGCGGGTTTGTTCAGACTAATGCTGGTTGTTTACAGAGTGATGCTCCTTAGTGATAACCAACAAAGACTGAAATCAAAGAAATCATAAAAAGCTATAAAAAATAAAATAAAAAACCTTAAAGAGTTGTCTGGTTTTGATTAAAAAGAAATCAAAAACGATTTGATTTTTAAAAACTTGCTCGTTTATTTACAATTTTCTGTGTCCAAAGTAATCAAACAAGTGATTTACCGGAGGTCTTGTGTGTTTCTGCTGCTAGGGGACAAAATCAAGCATGTCTGAGTGAAAAGGAGTTTCAAAAATGGTTCCAGGAACTCTGTCGTCAGTAAAGCAGCTCACATGTTGGAGCCGTTCTCACATCAGGCGTTGCCTGGATTTCAAACATCCAGTTACAAAGACATTTTTATTATTATTTGTATCAGGGATAAACAATATATTGACCTTTTACCATAAAATCAGAGAGTGACGTGTCAGGACTGCTGTGATATGAGCAGCATTAGACCAGTTTAGTCTGTGCTCTGAATATAAGCATCATGATGGCAGAGCAGAAGGAGAAAAGTGAGTGTTGGCAAACAAAACATATGGATTTGGTATGAATATGGTTGTACCGTATTTTCTGGAATATAGGTTGCACCTGAATATAGGTCGCACTGTCCAATTATTGCCAAAAAATTGGAAAAATCCATATATAGGTCGCACCTGAATATAGGTCGCACCTACGTCAAAATGTGGACCGTGTTTAGCTCTGCTGCAAATGTCTCTTCCACAGGAGCGCACAGCAAGGCTTTTAAGAAGATTAACACTTAAAAACAATTATTTGTTTGATAAAAAATTATAGCAAATATGTGTCTGAGCTGAACTTTTCTTTAATAAATGAATAATTTTAGCAGGATAAACACCTAAAAATATATTTGTTAGCTGACATTATTGTAAGAGTGTGTCTCAGTTTAATTTTTGTTAATAAATGATTACAAATCAGCTTATTTCATAAAAAGCCATAAATAGGTCGCACCTGAATATAGGGCGAAGGGCATGCAAAAATGATAAAAAGCTGCAACCTATATTCCGGAAAATACGGTAGTTGAGAAGTCATCCCCAGCACATACTCCAACAGCTAACAGCTTGAGGAAGATCTCACGGCTGGGCAGTAAGCGATGTGCTTTCCTTAAACAAGCTAGTTATGTGATTGCTCACTCCGTGTGAATGCTTTTGTTTTTCTGTATTTTTTTAATTTTTGGTACGTTTTCCTCAATTTATTTCAGCATAGCATGTGCCGTTTTAGCCATTAATACATAAAAACCTTGAGCTCATTCAGGAGATGAGTGCTATGACCATTGGTTTTTGGACATTTCAAAATATTTTACTTTATTTAGTTATTTTACCCATAAAAAAACACACACAGATCTCTTCAATTAAGTGAGACAGACAGGACAGGAGACTTGGGAGGAAGGGACGAACAGACAGACAGACAGACACTTTATTAATTCCTGGGGGTAAATTTGAGACATCCAGTAGTGAAGGAATGATGTTGGATCTTTGAAATCTTGTTCAGCGTACTGTACTTGCTTTATTTTAGTTGTTGTGTGCCATTTTTTTTGCCACCAGTCTACTATATCCTAGCATTAAACCACTTTTAGCTCCTAACTAGCCTTGTGCTACTTTTAAAAAAAAATCAATAATATAGATAGTGTTTTAATACTTTTAACTAGTTTTGCTACTTCTGGCTTATATAGTTTTGCTACTTTTAGCTAGCCCTTTGCTACTTTAGCTTCTAGCTAACGTTTGCTACTTTTTATTAATCACCTAGATAAAAGTTTTGCTTTTTTAGATAGTGCTTTAATACGTTTACATACAGTTTTGCTACTTTTGGCTCCTTTAAGTTTCTAGTTGAGACTTTTATTTTTAGCTTCTAGCTGGTCTTTTGCTAACTTTTAATTAACCAATTAATTGGTTTGATTAATAACCTTAACTGGAAAAGGATTTGGACTTTACCAACCAGATACATGATGAATAATAAAGTAAGATAATTATCATTCAAAATTATTCACAGATTTTACTCATCCAAAATATATTTACAATGGTTTGACAAGGATATAAATATAATTTGTTATTTTTGTGATGAAAACCCAGAAGATGTGTTTCACTTATTTGGTATTGCCCCTTCTCGACTCAATTTTGAAAAAGTATTTATGTTTTGATTTCTACTTTTACAGAACCAGATATCTCACTTTGCTTTGAATATGTTTTGTTTGGCTTCACCCAACAGCTAAAGAAAAACAGTTCTATATTATTGATCTTATTATATACCTCATCGTCAAATGGCATACTATATTCATAAATGTGGTTACACTAATCAAAAACCTCTTTTCTCCATTTTTGAAAATGAGGTCAAACAATATATCAAAACTAATATTCCACCAACAAGAAGGCCATTAAAACTTGCACCTTATGTGCTCTCTTTAATACATTTATGTAATATGTTATTGTAAAATATTGTCTCAGTGTTCGTAACCCACAGTGGCTGTCATTTCATTACAGTTTACTGCATTTTATTGTATTGTTTTGTATTATTTCAATAAAGAAAAAAAAGGTTAAAAAAAAGAAGGTTAATTGGTTTGAAACTTTTAGCTAACATTTTGCTAAAGTATCTTTGACGTTTAGCTAGTGTTCTACTTTTTTTTAAATTACCGTTTCCGCAGTTTCAGTACATTTTGAGTAGTCAATCAGTCTTTGGCGTTTGCTCAGTTTCTCTGGTTTTAGTTAAATCTTAGTTTTAGTGAAAACAGCAAGGAACTCAGTTAATTTGTTCCAACAAACAACAAGCAGCTTCAATTGTATTTGTTAAAACGCAGATTTGTCTTGTGTGTATCCAAATACAGTACAGTACTGTTATCTGTAAAGTTATTTCCTCATATCTTGCATCATTTCAGTCTCAGCCGGTTTGTTTCGTTTACACTTTCTGTGAACATGTTTTAAAACAGATAAATCTGCTCTGAAAAGGATTATTTAATCCCATTTGGACTCCTCTTAAACACAAGACACGAGAAAGCCCAGCAAGACAAACAGACTCAGAACACAAAACTGAATCATCAAACATTTTTCCTCTCTCGACGGATCCCTCACCTTAAAAATATGTTGTTGATCTGCTTCCTGATGAAGGCTCGCAGGCCCAGGAATTTTCCATAAATCCGATGCAGGATAGTCTTCAGGAAGTCCCGCTCCCTCGGGTCCTCGCTGTCAAACAGCTCCAGCAGCTGCACAAACGAAGACAAAACCGCCATCAATCCTCAGACGCTTCACGTATGCTTAATCACAACAACTTTACTCAAAGTAGATTCCAAGTTAGCGACAGTTACCGTAAAAGCATTTTATGACTTAAAATAAATAAAATACTGTCACACTAACCGAGACACTAATAGGAACATTATCAATCACCTGTTGAGCTAAACCAGACCGTGACGCCTTTAATCTGTCGGTTGGTGCAAAGTCACTTCATGACTCGGCACCTTTACTGCACTTCAAGTTGAGTTTATATGATTATTTCTTCCATTTATGATGTGGGGCGTCTTTATTTCACGTACAGAAGACGAATGTGAAGAAAGGTTGAGAAAAAGCCTCATTAGTGATCCACCGGAGAGATTACACAGTTTTCTCTGGATTGAGCACTAACAGATGAACAAGGAGAAAGGCTGGAGGGCTTTTTCCAACGCAATCGTACAAACGGATAACTTATAGTTGTAAACATGGCACTGATTTTTACCGAAACAGATGTTATGCATTTACACAATAATTAACAAAAGGATGTTTCTCCATGTTCGCATTAAGCTGTGTTTATAAAGGTGTTGGTCATAAAATTAGAATATCATGAAAAAGTTGATTTATTTCAGTAATTCCATTCAAAAAGTGAAACTTTTATATTATATTAATTCATTGCACATGGACTGATATATTTCAAATGTATTTCTTTTAATGTTGATTATAACTGACAACTAATGAAAACCCCAAATTCAGTATCTCAGAAAATTAGAATATTACTTAAGACCAATAAAGAAAAGGATTTTTAGAAATGTTGGCCAACGGCAATGTATGAGCATGTACAGCATCAATACAGTACTGTACTTAGTTGTTGCTCCTTTTGCCTGGATTGCTGCAGTAATGTGGCGTAGCATGGAGTCTTTCAGTCTGTGGCACTTCTCAGGTGTTATGAGAGCCCAGGTTACTCTGATAGTGACCTTCAGCTCTTCTGAATTGTTGGGTCTGGTGTATTGCATCTTCCTCTTCACAACAATAGATTTTCTATGGGGTTAAGGTCAGGAGAGTTTGCTGGCCAGTTAAGAACAGGGATACCATGGTCCTTAAACCAGGTACTGGTAGCTTTGGCACTGTGTGCAGGTGCCAAGTCCTGTTGGAAAATGAAATATGCATCTCCATAAAGTTGGTCAGCAGCAGGAAGCATGAAGTGCTCTAAAACTTCCTGGAAGACAGCTACGTTGACCTTGGACCTCAGAAAACACAGTGGACCAACACCAGCAGATGATATGGCACCCCAGACCATCACTGACTGTGGAAACTTGACACTGGACCTCAAGCAACATGGATTCTGTGACTCTCCTCTCTTCCTTCAGACTCTGGGACCTTGGATGCCAAAGGAAATGCAAAATTTACTTTCATCAGAGAACAGAACTTTGAACCACTCGGCAGCAGTCCAGTACTTTTTGTCTTTAGCCCAGGTGAGATGCTTTGGATGCTGTCTCTTGTTCAAGAGTGGCTTGACACAAGGAATGAACAGCTGAAACACCTGTCTTGCATGCGTATGAGAGTGGTGGTTCTTGAAGCACTGACTCCAGTTGTAGTCCACTCTTTCTGAATCTCCCCCACATTTTGGAATGGGTTTTGTTTCACCTCTCTATTAATGTGCTTGGACACAGAGCTCGGTGAACAGCTAGCCTCTTTAGCAATGGCCTTTTGTGTCTTGCTCTCTCAAGGTGTCAATGGTCGTCTTTTGGACAACTGTCAAGTCAGCAGTCTTCCACATGACTGTGTACCTACAGAACTAGACAGAGACCATTTAAAGGCCTTTGTAGGTGTTTTGAGTTAATTAGCTGATTAGAGTGTGGCGTCAGGTGTCTTCAATATTGAACCTTTTCACAATATTCTATTTTTTCTGAGATACTGAATTTGGGGTTTCATTATTTGTCAGTTATAATGATCAACATTAAAATAAATAAACATTTGAAATATATCAGTCTGTGTGTAATGAATGAATATAATAGTTTCACTTTTTGAATGGAATTATTGAAATAAATACACTTTTTCATGATATTCTAATTTTATGACCGGCACCTGTATATTATTAGAAGACGTGCAGGTTTCATCGTCACCTACCACCGAAGGCAAAAGGCTTTAACATTTGAGTGTGTGTTCATTTGTAACATGAGCAAAATCACTCATGAACTGCTGGAAACATTCAGAAACTAATCATTGCATGCATATCTACAACTGACTAACTTTTGGAGTTAACCCCATTTAAGATGGCCACCACAGCTCATCAGTGCTAGCAAACCCCAAAATGGCTTTAACTCTGTCAGTTTTACAGACACTGAGCTGAGGCTTGGTGTGGTAGTAACTAGGCATGCAACGGTACATGTGGATGTACCGAACCGTTTCGGTACGCCACGTTCGGTCCACCTGCGTACCGTTTCGGTTATTTTTTTCACTCATTGAACTTTAATATGTGCGCTGCGGAACAAAATTTCCTGGGCGCGTTTCAGCATAGAGCTTTTATCGCGCAGCACGCGCAGCGTTTTTAGCCATTAGCTGCTCGCTCTGGTCTCCTGTTTGGGAACGTTACGGCTTTTTTGTTAAGACGAGCGCACATTCAAAGCTGTGTGTGGACGTTGTTTCATGAAGGCTCTGCAGCAGCAACACGTCTAACGTGAACGCGCTTGAAACTACGTCATCGGAATGTGAACAAATAAACAGCAGCTGTTACAAACAGCGCTAACAACAACTGCATTTAAACTACTTCATCAGGTAATTCAGAGCGATCCAGAGCAATAACACAAACTGTACGAGTTTTTAAATCACTGAATCTAAGTCTGAATGTTGTTTATGCGCATGCTTTAAAGTTATTGATCCTCGCTACGAACATCCATCACTCAAAAAGTTCAGCTCTTTATGAAAAAACTAAAACTGATGGTCAACAAGCCCTGGAGCTGACTAAAGCCCTGATGAAAATGATGAGTGAGAGATTCAACCGTTCAAGAAGAGGTATTGTTCTTTTATTATTATTATCTAAATAATCTTTTTTATTTAAAATCATAATCTTATTAACTTTTTTTTTTTAAATCTCTTTGTGTTTTATTTTCAGTCTGGGACAGAGGTAGCTGCTCTCTTCTTCCACTTCAGGGACAGACATCCACCAGAGATCACCTGCAGCTAAGAAGTGTGTGATGACTGAACTGAACTCTGAACTTTTCCAGGACCTGTCCCACCTGGAGGAGCAGGTCCAAGAAGAGGTTGTGAGTACAGCAATGAGGACAAATACAGCCACACTGCTGCTACTGGAAAAAAACTTGATTAGTTAGATTATTAACAGTCTATTGCTGCTTATCGTTCTGGTTCTAACTGTTATTGTATTTATTAAGACTTTTATTATTGTTAATATAGTTTATTTATTGTAGAGTGCGGTTTATTTAAAATATCATCCAAATGGCTCACTTTTATTTATTACTACAATACAATAAACATATTTTGGCATATTTTCAAAATAAACATTTTGTAAGTCTTTATTTTGTCTTTTTTTTGGTACCGAAAATAAACCGAACCGGGCCCTCCTTGTAGTTGAACCGAACCGAAATGTGATTTTAACGTACCGTTACACCCCTAGTAGTAACAGTCATGAAAATTACCATTTCTGAGCACGATCACACCTCGTGAGATGGAACAATAGTTGTATGACATCATGCAGAACATCATTTATAGGGTTTGACCAAAACAGCTCCTTCCTGGCATAATTTTAGTTAAAAACTCTTGACATGAAAGGTGGCGGGTGATATGCATTCTGTCGAGGAATGTTAGGACGTGACTCTTTACAGAGATGAGACAAAACTAAGCCCTGATGTATGCTGTAGGACTCAACATACATCACTCCAAGAGATTTGTTGCCAATGCCATTGTTAAAATAAAGTTCTTCTGCCTCTTTGTTGTTCTGTGCTGGCTGTGAGGCAGACCTGCCTGAATGATCAAACCTTCTGTTTACCAGCTTCTTCCATCTTGTTTCACATACAGCACGTGTGTCTGAGTGCCCTTCCCTCTGGTACATTTGCTGTAACACGTGATGACTCATCATTACAATACGGTTGAAGACAGTAAACCCACAGAGTTCAAAAGAAATGCTCATCTTCTACGTATTTGCATGTTAGGAGCACCTTGGTGTTAAGTTTAAAGTTATATGTTGGGTAGGCACAGAGATAACTACAGTATTTTCTGGTGTATAGGTCGCACCTGTGTATAGGTCGCATTGTCCAATTATCACCAATAGATTGGAAAAATCCCTAGATAGGACGCACTGGTGTATAGGTCGCACCTACGTTTAGCTCTGCTGCAAATGTCTGCCACAGGAGCGCACAGCAAGGCTTTTAAGAAGATTAACACTTAAAAACAATTATTTGTTTGATAAAAATTATAGCAAATATATGTCTGAGCTGAACTTTTCCTTAATAAATGAACGTAATTGTGAAATGAGCTGGATTTAAAAATTTGTTTCACCGAAAGTGATAACAAGCCATATATAGGTCGCACCTGAGTATAGGTCGTAGGCCTTGAAAAAAACATAAAAAGGTGCGACCTATACACCGGAAAATACGGTACTTTGTTGAGTTAGTGAAGGAAACTGTTTTGTCAAAGAGGCAGACAAGAAAACAGAACTTGTGGAGAAGTATTTGTGGAGTTACACAGACAACACAGACGACAACTTGCTGTGCACATCTTACGGATGGACAGACGGAGACAATGTAGGGAACAAGGCGTTTGACATTTCTTTGTTAATTGGATGTCAAGCTGGGGTATACAAGTTTTTACCAAAGAGGTCACCTGTGAGCTTGAAATCAATAAAGAACGTCGTTGACCCATGAGGTGTTCAGCAGTGCAGTTTGGCATTTCTATGTTAAAGGGTTATTAATTTAGTGCAAGGGCAAAAAACGTGTCCACAGACAGTTGGACGGACGAAGCTCAAGACGTATAAAAACAACTTGAGGAACAAGTCGAACACAGCAGGCTTTCTTTCCTGCAATATAGAGCTGAGGTGTCAAAACACATGATGGTATCTCTGGTATGTAGTCTGCAACCTTGTGCTATAATAAAATTAAATACTAAAACTATCCAATTAAGACTCTATATCATCCCAACTCATCTTTTTAAATGGCTCAGAACTATACCGAGGACAAAAACATCTTCAGTCCTAACATAAAATAATATGTAAGCCTAATTTTTTAGCTCCAGATATGAGATAATTTTCTTAAAAGACTCGACTCAAGCCTTTTAATTCAGTTCAATTCAGTTTATTTATATAGCACCAAGTCATCTCTGGGCACTGAACAGAAACATTCATATACATAAAAAAGGTTAACATTATTTATCTGAGGAGCAGACTGCTTTGAGTTTAACTTTATCATAGAACACTCATCTTGAGCAAGCATGAAGGCGACAGTGGAAAGAAAAAACTCCCTCAGGAGGAAGAAACCTTTAGCAGAACCAGGCTCAGGACAAGTGGCCGTCTGCTTCAACCGGCTGGGTTTGGTAGGAACAGGAAGGAGGAACAGGTATACAATGGCAGGTTGAGAATCACATGTTAAGATAGAAATAATATTAAATGAAAACTATTCAATTTTAACAATTAATTTAAGAAAATTAGGTCAATTTGTCCTCCAGTAGTCTAAGCCTATAGCAGCATAACAAGCCAACCCTAACTATAGGATTAATCAATAAGTCTTAAACTGGACAATGTGTCAACCTCACAGACAGAAACTGGAAGTTGGTTCCACAAGAGAGGAGCCTGATAACTGAAAGATCTTCCTCCCATTCTGCTTTTGGAAACTCTAGGAACCACAAGTAAGCCTGCAATCTGAGAGTGAAGTGCTCTATTAGGAAAATACGGAACAATAAGATCAGTAATATAAAATGGAGCTAGGTTGTTGAGGGCTTTGTAGGTTAGAAGTAAGATTTTGAATTCATTGTGATAAACGTTTTGTGTCTTGGCATGTCAATTAATGTAAAATGAATACATCTATAAATCATAAACAACAACGATGATGATGATGATGCTCGATGCAATTAGTTTTCAGAGTTACATAAAAATTCTGAGCAACGGTAGCACCGAGCTGATCGATGACAACGAAACAGGATATGGACTCTGGGTCTGTCTCTCTAATGAAATGAAAGCAGCCTCAGTTTGATACAGGCGTGCTGCTTCTGCCTGAGGGAACATCAATATTAAATCACAGCAGGTCACATCAGGACCCAAGCTCTACCAGGAGCCCTATCGACATACAACAAAGTCATCAGAGGCTTGCTTTACTCCAAAGCCCTAAACAGACATTAATAAACAACGTGCTGATGCATTTCAATTTTATGTATCTTTATTTATCACTCAGCTTTATGGTGAAAAACGATCATACTTTCAGTTATTATGATCAAAAACCTAATAACTTATATTGATAGAACCCAACAGTTTGATACTGTCGTTGTAAGATGTTGGTTCAAAATTGTCCCCAAAATTACTTTTTATTGGGAGAGCAGCATTGTTTTAGTGTCTGATCTTCCTACATATACTATTTTTTTATAGATTGCCAACAGTGCAATAAAAAGTCCTAAACAAGCACTTGAATGCAAGTGTTTAAAAAAATGCAACAAAGCAAAGATTTTAGATCATCTGAATTAAAAATAAAACTTGTTTGTCAGCTTCAGAGCATAACTGTCAGAAACTATCTGTAAAGATCTAAAAAAGCTAAGTCTGGTCCTCTGGACATTCAAAACAAAACAAAACAAAACAAAAAAAATAAAAAATTGTAGAAACGTTTCGTCTTTCGTCCGAAAGACTTCCTCAGTCTGAGGTGCTGTATTCAGCTCAGTCTTATAAATAGCACCCTCTCACAGTGGATCAACCAGTTGGCTGATGACAGCCTGAAACCAGCTGCTCACATGATCAAGGAGGACCATCAGCCTAACGATGGATCGTTAGCACCCTGATGGTTGTTTGCTATTCACAGAGGGCTGAGTGATACTAGCAATAATGCCTCCTACCCACTGCACAACTCGAAACGCGCCTGCCGTCCCCTTTTTGCCGCTGGTCACGGTCCCACTGAACCACTGAACACCGTCTGATGACGTACACTAGGGGGTAGCAGAGGGAGGGGTCTCTGGCTTGTTTTCCGGGTTCAGTTGTTGTTTTAACTGCACCTCCGACGGTCTTCGATGAGATTAAAACTTTTTTTTATGTTTGGGGTGATCTACACTGGAGAGGACAGCAGCCTGTCAGCAGCAACTGTAAAAATGCCACGTTTCTTACCGGAGTTTGGGTCCAATTCCTGGAGGCTCGATCCGGTGAGTTTAAAAAGTCCGAAAAAAGTCCCGTTGTGGTTGTGTAATCAGATAGCGAGGCTCTCCCGACTGTTTGCCGGATGCGTCGAGCCGCCAGAGATCAACATTTGGGACGTCTGCGGCTCGACGGCGACGCGCGCGTGCGTGTGCAGGCTGCCGTCGCGCCGCTTCGATCACTCGAATCTCGCCGCTTCCTTGTTCGCCGTGACTCCACGCGTCTCCTCCATAGACTTTGAATGTAAACCGGTGTTATCCGGCCGCTTCGGCCGCTCGACAAAGGGGGCAGTGGGTAGGAGGCATAACAGCTAAGAGGGGGACAGTTGAACCCGGAGGCCTCCACCCCTGTTTAATGATGGAGTTTCTTTTCACAAAGATGGCCTCCTTTACTCCTCTCTCAAACCATCGTTCCTCTCTATCAAGGATGTGAACATCTTCATCCCTGAAAGAGTGACCGCTGGCGTGGAGATGAGTGTAGACCGCAGAGTTCTGACCTGCAGTATGCTGAGCATGCATCAGGGTATCTGTAAAGATGAACATATTGTAAGATATATTGAGTCAGGTTAAACTGACACACTTTACTTTAATTCATTACTTATTCAGATTGAATAGTAATTCACTGATTCTATTTCTTTTCAGGATTACCATAACACTTCTGTGATCATTTATGATGGACAATAAACCAGAAAACCACATAAAGTGACGATGGAAACGTTAAATATAGTTGACATGTCAGAGACACTGCCTTTTATTTAACAATAAATCACTAAATTAAACATCATTACACTTGATTGACTGACTTCAATTTCTTACAAATTAAACTCATTAGCAAATTTAATTGTAAACAACAGACATAAGTAATGAGGATGATAGTATTACTTTTATTTGTAGGCTCTTTTCTTAAAGTTTAGTTACCAGCTTAAAATGAGATAAGGGAAGGAGGAAAAGAGGAGGTTAAGAATGAGGAGGAGGAAATCTATTTTGAGTTAACCAGACCGACACTCTATACGAAAACCAGCTTGATTCAATTGCACGTTCCAGTAAACAATCAGCAACTCTGTACCCGTTTAGACGTTCCGTCTCGGTTTAGTTAAGAGTTGAGAAGCAGT
Source organism: Garcialebias charrua (assembly GCA_038048925.1). Classification (NCBI taxonomy): domain Eukaryota; kingdom Metazoa; phylum Chordata; class Actinopteri; order Cyprinodontiformes; family Rivulidae; genus Garcialebias; species Garcialebias charrua. Next base: position 47,128 of record JBBPBX010012874.1, read on the forward strand.
TTTGGACTCAACGGGTTGTGGGTCCGGTGAAATCCAGTTGAACTTCAGCGTGTTTACTGATTCAACATCTCGTTGAAGCCTGCTTTCTCCGGCAGAAGTCGTGGCACTCTCTGGTTTTCAAAATAAGACGTTCCTCAAAGAAAGTTCTTTCAAAATTAGAGCTCTGGGCTCGAGTGAGTTACAGCAAGCTTTGCTGTAACCCTGACTGAGAAACGCAGGTCTAATTGGCATCTGACCAAACGTCCACAGCTTAGAGAGAAGAACATGCCAGCTCTTACTGTCCATTCCAACTGAAGCATTCACGGAAGCAAACACTTTTCTAAAAGTGTTGAGATCAGAAACTCAGTCTCCTAAATACAATTAATAAAACATCTGCACACACACACACCAATAATAACTCTATACACATATAAATCCGTATAAAATTATGTTCCCCCTACGGATAGTCGCGATAAATCTTTGCCGTAACCCCCCTTGGAACAGCTGTTCCCACCGGTGGGTGGACACAACGGAACTCACGTGTAGTGCCAGTAGCGCACAGCCGTTTCCCGTTTCGGCTCGTTGTCATGGTCTGCTACTAGGAGCTAACGCTAACAACAACGGCAGTGGATCGGAACCGGAAGTGCGGGATGTGTCCGATATTTTACCGGAGGTACGTCACACCTACCCGTGGCATATAGCCTATTGTTTAGAGAAAGTGTCTAGAACCGAGGAGCCAGTTATAAGATTACTTTTCTAACTTCCAAACAAAACTGAGAAGTTCAGCTTGACACATGGTTTGAACTATTACACGGTTTGAGCACCATCGTACTGCAGAATAAACCAGCATATACCAAATGTGATCATAAAACATATTGTAATGTACAACACTGCTCATATGAATAACAAATATTCATAAAAATGACAAAGAGTTATTCTGTTAATTAATTCAGAATTAACACAAATTAAAAGGAAGTCTCTTCTGATTGATTTGTGTCTTTTGATTCAAAATAAATGTAAATAAAATAGTGTCCACTCGTCTCCTTGAGAGCCTCAAGAAAAGTGTACCACTAAGAGTTTCAGCGACTGGGTTGTATCACTACAATATTGTTTTAATTAAACTTTATTTTTAACAAAA
>JBBPBX010012875.1:0-29532 GCA_038048925.1 Garcialebias charrua
TGTTTTTTAGTTGTTCATAAGAGAAAAGTTGCTGTTGTGTTGATAATAACTTTTAAATGTACAGTATCAGTGTTTTGATTTTCTGCTTGACAAAAAAAAAATCCCAATGAGAAACTGTCTAAAAAGATGGAATATGATACACAGACAGACATCAAAGAATTCAAGATGTGTTGCATTTCATCTGTTTAGGCTGATTTCACTTTTTATGATCAAGTCAGGAAAGATGGCGCTGGGTAGGAAGAAGATTGAGAGCAGCCGTGCGAAGAGAAAAAGTTAAACTGAAAGAAGGAAAAAGAGCAGCTCAACTCTTAAGAACTCTGGATGGTATTAAGGACTTCCCAGGCTGTAGCCTAGATGCAGGATTGACTCCTAATAGAAACAGGAAGTCGTGTAAAAGATTAGCCATTTAGTATCTCAGTGTTTGAAAACATAGCTTAGTTTACCTGGAGACTGTTAAATGCCTAAAATTATTTACCGTATTTTCCGCCGTACATGTCACATCAGTCCAATTATGTCCAATAAAGTGGAAAAATTCATAAACATGTCGCACCGCCGTATACGTTGCATCTATTATGCGTCACCGCTGACGCGTCGCGTATGTTACGCGTCACCGCTTACAACCCGGAAATGTGGGCCGGTGTTTTGCCAAAAATGGATTGGCTGCGAAATGGCCACAGGAGCGTGCACGGAAGGACTTTAACAAGATTAACGCTTAAAACAATTATTTGTTTGTTGAAAATTATAGTAAAGATGTGTCTGAGCTGAACTTTTCCTTAATAAATGAACGTAATGGTTAAATCTGCTGGATTTAAATAGTTTCGCTACGTCGGATCTGCAAAACGTGCACACGCAGCGAGCGGAGACCTGCATCTCTTTAAAATTTAACAAGATAAACACCATAAAAAATATATTTGTTTGCTGAGATTACAGGTAGTTCCCGACTTACGAGCGCTCTGACCTACGAGCGTCCGGACTTACGAGCTGGCGAACGAGCAGTAAATTTGTAAAAAATACAGCACTTTTTTGTGTTTTTAGATGAAAGTGTGTTAGCTAACCGTTTGGAAACACGTTTCCGACCATGTTTATGAACTAATATGAACGTTTTTGATGAAAAACGAGTGTTCGTAGTAGCGCTAGCATAAATGTTCCAACTTACGAGCGAAAATCCGGACTTACGAGAACACGTGCTTCGTGTTCCAACTTACGAATTTTCGTGTTACGAGCAACTCGCAGGAACGGAACTCGCTCGTAAGTCGGGGACTACCTGTATAGCAAAGGTGTGTCTGAGCTGAACTTTTCCTTAATAAATGAACGTAATGATCAAATCAGCTGAATATAAAAGATAGTTTAGTTTCGTCAGATCTGCCAAACGTGCACGCGCAGCCAGTGGAAATGGTGCATTTCTTTAAAATTTAACAAGATAAACACCTAGGAAAATGTGTTGTTTGCTGACATTATAGGAAAAGTGTGTCTCAGCTGAACTTTTCTTAATAAATGCGCTTTGACGGTTAAAACATGGCAAAATGAAGCTGACGAAATAAAGCGGCTTTTAAATTACTACACGCTCACCCGCCCTTAATGATGACAGAAACACCTATTTTTTTTATTTTTTTATTCAAACCTGTTGAATTCTTCATCCTCTGTGTCGCTGGTGAAGAGTTCTGCCAACTTCTGAGGTAACGGTAGTTGATCTAGCTCAGAGCACTGCCTCCTCTTCCTCCTCCACGTCCAGCAAACATCCTGGCCTTCCTGAACCCCGACTGGATGGATTCTTTACTGACTGAGGTCCACGCTTTATCCATCCATCCGAGGACCTACTGGAATGTCGCCTGGCGCATCCGTCCTGTAGCCGTGAAGCTGTGCTCTCCGTCCACCATCCACTCCTCCCAAAGGTGGCGCAGAGCTGCTTTGAAGCTCCGGTTCACAGAAATGTCCAGAGGCTGCAGCGCTTTGGTCAAGCCTCCCAGGATGATGGCAAGAATGGAGTTAAACACTTTAATTTTATCTTTAAATTGCAGCATGATGTGCGCGCACACGCTGTCCATCCAGCAGGACTTTTCTTGCTCTAAAATATCCGTACACAGGTACACCGGTAGTCGCAAAAGCCTAGAGGGACCTTTAGCACCCCTAGCGGCCGAAAGTTGTACTGCTCCATTTTTTTTTCAGTCAGAATGAATGGAAACGGTCATATCTCAGCCAAAAATTGGTCTAAAAATATGGGGGGGAAATCCGTAAATACGTCGCTTCGCTGTATAAGTTGCAAGACATGAAAATTAGGCAAAAAACGCGACTTATTTGCTGAAAATTACGGTAAGCACTTCCTGTGCTGATCCACAAGAAGGGCTTGGTGATAAAGTAAACCATGAACGATCAAATCAGGTCAATCTGATCTGAGTTTTATATAATATATATCTCAAAGGTCATAAATTATTTTTTAAATAAAAAATTGATATATGGCTCGATTTCATATTAAATACCTTTTCATTCTTCTTGTTCAGCCTGTGTTCCAGCCAGTTCTAGCTACAGAAGACTTCCAGATGTTTCGCTCATTAATGGTTCAAAAAAACATGGAGCTGCAGCTTCAAGCCCTCAGGGTCCTGAAAGAAAAGAACGGTGAGCTGAACCGACAAACACAAAATGTTGTACACTCTCCATCCACTTTATTAACTACACCTGTTCTATAGGTTGTTAACAAAAAGCTAACCACATGCTAGCAGCTTAATGCGTTCAGGCGTCTAAACATGGTGAAGACGACTTGCTGAAGTTCAAAACGCGCATCAGGATGAGGAAGGAAGGGACTTGGAATGTGCCATGGTTATTGGCCAGTTTGAGTAGCTCAGAAACTGATGATCTGCAGGGATTTTCATACACAGCCAACTCTAGGATTTACAAAAAGATCAACTATCCAGTGAGTAGCAGTTGTGTGGACGAAAATCATTTGGTCATGTCAGAGATCAGAGGAGAATGGGTAGACTGGTTTGAGATGACAAAAAGGCAACAGCAACTCAAACTCGCAACAAATTAAGATCTGCAGAACTCCCTCTCTGAACACGTCCAACCTTGGAGAAGATGGGCAGATGAGCAGCAGAAGACCTGACCATGTGCCGCTCCTGTCAGCCAACAACTGAAGTTCACGCAGACTCACCGAAACTGGAAGATAAAAGATTGGGAAAATGTTGCCTGGTTTGATTTGACTTGAATCACTGAACCTCAGTGGCCTCAACGGTCACCAGATCTCAGTCTAATTGATCCCAAATGGGAGATTCACATCATGGACGTGCATCTGACAAATCCGCACCAACTGTTTGGTGCTTTCATGTCAACATGGTCCAAAATCATCTCAGAAGAATGTTTCCAACAACATGTTGAGTCTATGGCATGAATAAATAGGGCGGTCGAACCCAGCAATGTGTACCTAATAATATGGTATTGGCTGGTGAGTACAGTATATCTAAAAGCACATATTCAGAATGAATGCTGTAACTAAAGCGTGTGTGCATGTGTGTGTGTGTGTGTGTATGTATGTGTGTGTACTGTGTAGGGGCCCTGCCAGAGTGTCTGACTGATGGGGTTGACGTGATGACTGAGTTGCAGCAGGAAGAGATGAAAATCCTTGAGGAGGTTCTCAAGTATGTCAGCCTTCCTCACCTTCTTCCTCACTGTCTTCTCTCACACAAACATGCACACAGTTAACCTTTCACCTTAAAATGGGCCAATTATTAGCGCCACCTGTGTGTTTAATACAGTTAACTAGAAAGTTCCTGGAGAAACTTTGATTGGGACTGCCACGTGGAAGCCATTCAAATTTTTTAATTTGACAGGACTATGACTTGGGGTTTGCGCTCAGCTACCACCATACCAAATTTCAGCTTACTAGTAAAATGGCAACAACAACAAAAAAAATCTATGACTTATAGTATTATTATTATTATTATTTTCATTTAAGCTTTGGTGGCCATCTTGGGTTTTTGATTTGGATTCAGCATGTGACAGGGAACATGCTCAGCTATAACCACAACAAATTTCAGCTCTATACATGTAAAAATGGTTGAGTTAAAGCCATTTAAATGTATCTTTGTTGGCCACCTTTAATTTTTTATTTGAATCCAGTATTTATGGGGCATTGCTCTCAGCTACCACCACACCAAATTTTAGCTTAGTGTCTCTAAAAATGGTGGCTCCTAGTTTGTATCAGAGCCATATAAAGTGAGAGTTGCGACACTTCCATAGACTCCCGTTGTAAGAATGGAATGCGGAAGTCACGTGGGTCATGGAGGAGGCGATTTGTTCCATGGCTGTTTTACAGTCTGACTCTGCCTGCAGTAGCGCTCCGTCGCCGCCAGAGGGCGCAGCTCCACAAGGTTTCCATAGCCGTTGTTTGGAACGAATGGCCGCCTTTCGGCGACATCAAAGAGTGTCAGAACTCTCTATATATATGGCTCTGGTTTGTATCAATGAGAAAAATGGTGTCTTTGTTTGCAAATTACATCGCCATGGTAACGTGAAATGCCAATAAAAGTAATAGGTGCTGAGCCGATCGTTTTGATATAACATTTGTGGGGGGTGCACACATTGCAGTTTGGGCCTCATTAAAGTTGAAGGAAGAGTAAGACCCAGTCCCCAATTAGTTTGAATAATTACACAAAATGATTTGGACTGATTTGTGTTAAAACTTTACCAATGGAAGGAGGGTCTGATTTAAAATGCCTAAACTAAACCACCATTGATCAAACTGAATCCAGGGTAGATTTATGGTATTTACTCTGCATATTTTTCAACCCGCCTGACAAAGTGTGACTGTAAAACTATGAACTAAATAAAACTGTAATTTTAAACAAAGCTTCCTAATATCACATCAGAGCACGTTTTGTCTTGAACTTTTTTGAATTCACATCAGAGCTGTTCCTTCACATTTCTGCATCTGCTCTTTAAAAAAATCTCCGCCCCTAAAAGTTCAAAGTCATGGGCAATTTTTTTTAATTAAAAACACAAATTAATTAAAAGTTTTGCACTATGCATATGTTCCTGCACTTTTGTGTACTGATGAGGGAATCACTGTGGAGCAGGGAGGATAACGAGGCACAGCTGACCCCGGTGTGGAATATACTAATTAAATGAGAAATGATCCTGCACTTAATACACTTATAAATCACACATAAAGTGATTAAAAGTAAATTTGAACTAAAGGTGCTGGTCGTAAAATTAGAATATTGTGAAAAAGTTGATTTCAGTAATTCCATTTAAAAAGTGAAACTTGCTTACCTAAATAAAGCTTAGCTTATTTACTGTGCATACATATTGTGCAGGTATCTTGAAGCTCCTACCTTCGATCTCTAATGGGATTTTGTCAGTGACAGCCAGGCCAAATAAAACACTGAGAATCTACCGGTAGTAGGAATGCGGTTAAGCTCCTTAGGTCTCAAGTAATTTAGGTTAGCAGGATTGATGGCCAGCATGCAATTGAGAAAATAGTATTTCAGCTCCTTTGTCTTTCTAAGGCTGCCGTGGGATTCCTCATCCTGCTTATCCCTTTTTAGATCACTGCAGTCTTATCTGACCATCAATTTAAAAAAGATTTTGGCATCTTAAAAAACAAAAATCAACGTACCATTCATTGAAGGAATCATTTTTCTCCAATGTAGCACAAGAATTTTAAGGACAACTGAAATTTTTATTCTCAAAATATCAGATGAGTTTTGTGTGAAGTTCATACCCAACAAAGACCATTCATTACTAATAGATGTCTTATGAAGAAGACATATGTGTCCCTGTAACTAGATCTCTCTTTGACTGTCTCTTGTTCCTTCAAGCAAATGTGTTGCAGAGGTCCACACTAAAGCAATTCAAATAAAATTAGGTCAAACTAAAGGATCTATGTTTGGCTCCCGGCTGACACCTGGTAATAAGTTAATGCACAGAGCTGTTGACACGTGGACAACCATCACTGTCAAAGTTTTAGTGTTTGGTGCTAGTCCTCTCGTTCAAAAGCTGCATGAACAAAAGATCTGTCAACTTTAGAGTAGCCAAATTCTTATTTCATGTAGCGACTACAATAGATTATTTGTATTACCGTATTTTTGAGACTATAAAGCGCACTTAAAATCCTTTAATTTACTCAAAAATCGACAGTGAGCCTTATAATCCCGTGCACCTTTTAATTCTTGTTGTGTTTACCGAACTCGAACCGATTTTATGTGGTTATTGTAAATGAGTTGAATAAAGTTGGACTTCTATGTTTTGCTTAATGTGCCTTAAATCCGGTGCGCCTTATAGTCCGAAAAATATGGTAATCTAAATATACACTTAAATGGTTTGTGGAAAGATCACATCATGTACATCTAAATCAATAATGATTAAAAATAATAGCTTTGTGTTTGTTACAATGTTAAATCTTTTTTTTTTTCACTGCAAATTTATCTTTAGAAGGTCTAAAGAGGAATATGAAGAGCAACTATCCAGGAGGCTGCTGGTAGAGGGGGATATTGGTGCCACTTCCAGCAGAGGCTCTGACAAGCCAATAAAAGCCAGTGGTGATGCTCTGATCACCACATTAGCTCCAAGCCAACAAAGCAACGCTTCCAAACCCACATTAGGTGACTCAAATGACAACTCAGATATAAGTTCACCTACTAATGTTAATTTTTGAATGTGTTAAAGCATGTTTTTTTTAAAACATATCCAACTTTTGGTGTCCAGATTGTGGTAAAAACAGCATCCAGTCCAGAGTTCTTCCAACAGTTAGAGCTCCAGCAAAGTTCAGCGACGCCTCCAAATCCGAACGTCCTCCAACTGTGGAGAAGAGCAGCAACAGCAGCCGAACTGCAGCTGAGGGTTACCTGGAGGAGGCCTACAAGGGAGTTGGCTTCTCTAGTTCGTGCACAGTGAGTTTGAGCCAGTTACATCGTCATTTCCCAAGTTCAGGATCTTTGTGGTCACAGTCAGATTACATTGACATCAAAATGTTGAATATACCTATATATAGAAACTAGCTAGAAACATTTAGTTTATTTTAGTTATACTTTTTATACTCTTTTTTTATACTAGTATGAAAAAACTCAGGACAGTATTATGTTCATTAAATGTTTAATGTTTTAGTTTTAGAGTTGGTGTAAATTTTCATACTCTTATACCACTATGCAAAAAACTCAGGACAGTGTTAGTTTTACTATTTTATGCTTATGTCTATTATTATATGTTTCAGTGTTTCAATGTTTAGATGTTTACTGTTGCACCGAGGGACTGAGAGAAACGCAATTTCGGTCCTGTGTATGTCCTGTACTGTACATATTGCAGATCTGACAATAAAGTTGACTTTGACTTTGATATATATATATATATATATATATATATATATATATATATATATACCTAGCTTTATATATAATCAACTTAAGGAACACCAGCTCATAATGCTGTAGTTTTTGGACAGTAAAATCTGTAAAATCCTTTAATTTTCTCAAAAATGGACAGTGAGCCTTATAATCCGATGTGCCTTATGTATTAATTCTGGTTGTGCCAACTTACTGACCTTGAACCACTTTTATGTGGTTATTGTGAATGAGCTGAATAAAGTTTGACATCTGTTTTGTTTTGCTTAATGCACCTTATAATCCGGTGCGCCTTATACAGTAGTCTGAAAATCATGGTAATATTCCACTGACGTGTACAGAAGTTATCAGGCATGATGGCAACATCACTTCAATGTCAGCTCTTCTTGACGATGTTGCTGTTTGTTAGCTATTTACAAATAACCTTTCAACGTATACAGGTACCGGTAGTTAACTAACAATAACTTCGTCACTCGGGAACCACAATCATGTTTGACTCATTAGGACTTTTTATTACCGCTTGGCATGTTTGGTGTTTTAATTAAAGACCTAGCACGCTCGCAGGTCTTAACTCAAACCAGTCCCTGTTCCCCGCAGCAGTCGTCGGCCTCGGAGCAGCAGCAGCTCCAGCAGAGGGCGGCGTATCTGTGCCAGCAGCGAGACAAGCTGCACGCTCTGAGGAAAGAGCAGAAAACCAAGCAGACACCCACGCCAGAGGTGACACCAAGCAGTCCCACAGCAGCAGCCTCCTCTGCCCCGGTAAACACGGCCTGTTTTTTGCCCGTAGTTGTTACGTTCCACGTCAACCGCACAGCTGTAAGAAACGTTTAGTGTGAATACTGTTCCTACAGATGGAGAACGTGAAGGTTCTCATTTGTACATTTTTATTTTAGATCGTTTAAAGTGTCACTGACATGATTTTTTTTTTACTATGCATAAAATTGCTCAAAATATATATCTTTTATCATTTAAATATGCTAGTTTTTGCAAACAAAATGATAAATCAGTTTAATTTTGCTTTAAAAGTGATTTTAAACTTTGCGCCGTGTTTATTCACGGGAAATCCGATTACACGCGAATGCAACATCTGTGACGTAAAATCGGGCAGAGGGCTACGTCTCTTTAATAGCGGACAATTTAAAACCCGACGAATTTAGAAATCTAAGTTAAGATTTGAGCGATTTGTCTTCAATTTGGGAAGCAGAAAGTTAGATGAACAAGAAACAGCAGGTTCTAATTTAGGTCTGCACCCGTATTTAATTGAGTCTTACCTTTCCAGGAAGCGAGGGATCTCCGAGGGGGGGCAGCTTTGTTTATTCCATACTTGACAAAGTATTTCATCTTTTGGGAAAGTGAAAAGGCTCACTGGTTCACTGATGATATTAGAACACCCAAATGCGACACAACGTAACTGCATTTTTCAAGTAAAAAAAAAAAACCGCGAGCTCCAGACACGCGCAGACTGTCTCTGCCCGATTTTACGTCACATATGTTGCATTCGCGTGTAATCGTATTTCCCGTGAATAAACACGGGGCGACGTTTAAAATCACTTTTAAAGCAAAATTTAATTGATTTGTCATTTTGTTTGCAAAAACGAACATATTTAAATGATAAATATATTTTGAGCAATTTTATGCATAGTAAAAAAAATCTTGTCAGTGACGCTTTAACTTAGTCTGGGTTTGACTTGTCTGGAGCGTTCACACGTTTTTAACCTCTTTAGTTACTTTAAGTTTTCACTCCTTTTTGTCTAACTCACATTCAACAGTTTTTTTCTTTCTCTTAATTTACTTGATTTTTGTTTTATTTATTTCCCATCTTCCTGTATCTTATCTGGTCTGTTAAAGGAGGCAGTGGAACAACCCCAGACGAATGGGGCAAGTTCCCCTCCTCCTGCACCTCCTCCTCCAGCACAGCACTCTCACTCTTCTAAACAGAAGGTGATCCATCAGCTGCCTGATGAGAACACTCCTCATTGTTTCTATAGTTTTCATCTGTTGTCCTCTTTAACACAACTTTAAGCTCTGTCTTCATCTTTTAAACACAGAAGTATTAGCTAGTTAGTTCATACATGTGTGCTTGGCTGAATCCAAGCGATATGATTTTGCCTAAAGGTCATTCTTTAACTTCTGCTCCTGGTCTGTTCACTCAGGAAATATCTGCTGAAGAGAGGAAGAACCTGCAGAAGAGAAAACACCTGGCTGAAAAGCTGAAAGAGGAAGTGGTCAACAAATAACTTTACTTCCAAATGCCGTTTTACCGTCTGCACACGCGGTACAATGCTTGGCATCCTCCACACTGACTGACTGAAAGTTTAAAAGTGAGACATTTTATTTGCATTGTTTTCTATTTACAAATAACCTTTCAACATCATGTTTTAGGATTTGGATATACACCATGTAAGTGTTTTAAGATGCGATAGGCCTCATTTGTTTGCTTCATATTATATGCATACATCTGTATTTTCTACGATTTCATTTTCAATGAAAAATATGTTCATACTCAAAAAAAGAAAAAGAAATCCCCAGAGCTGCAACTGTAAATTATACAAGCACTGGAGAAATTAATTGGCTTATATTTTAGTTATTTTTCCTGCCAAAATGCTTCTGAAATAAGTTAAATTTTCCTCAGGGTTGATGCAAAATTGTTTTAATAATGTTTTACCTTCTTTTCTTTTTTTATATTACCGTAAAGACAAAATATGATAAAGGCATAAAAAAAGTTATAATACAAAAAGTACACTTTTGTTTAATTTGTATTATTCCAGGATTAGTTCAAAAATCTCATTTTAAAACGGAGTCTTTACTTATATGGCTGTTTTTCTAAAAACAGTGAACACAGTTCAAATATGGCCATGCGGTGAATGAGCCGACCAGTCTGTGAGAAACTTTGATCCATGCAATGGTGAAGGTGTAGTTTGGACATGTCCTACTTTTTACACTACATTACCAAAGGGATGCTTCTTTTACCTCATATTAAGTTTGAGATTAACACTTGTCACTAAAGGGGCCAAGAGAATGGTTTGTTTCTTTCTGTGAGGAGCGCAGCATGGTGCATCAGTTTCTATACATGTCAAATGATGTATGTTTAATAAATCCTATTTTGTAGAAACGACTTGGACTCTATAGACTTTTGAGTGATTAATGAAGTATGAAGCTCGCCAACAAGAACTGAAGATGCGAGTCATGACATGATGGTGCGGTTTTCTCGTTAATCTGGGACACGAGTCCTAAGAATTTCAAAACAAAAGCATCTGGACTTCTGTAGTTCCATCAGAGGAGTTTTTCTCCAACTCAAAACTGGAGTGTGTGGAGTTCAAACTGCACCAAATGCTGCATTTAGGAGAGCTAATTTAACGTGCAGATTAATCACACTCCTCTTCTCCCTGAGGGTCATTTGGGTTTTTGATTGCCTGGCCCACAAGAGGTGTTTTGGTCACATACAGTAAGGAGAGACTTAAACATCTTCAACTACAAAGTCCAGTTTTGTTTTTAAACCTTTAGGATTCGGTTATAATCCGGAGAAAATAATTTATTGTACGCTGCTTAATTACAAATTATCTTTCATTTAGATTCACAAATTATATGAAGTAAAAACATACCTAGTCCCGTAGACGAGAGAAGAAGGTTCACAAGATCAATGTCAGGGTCACATTTAATTTCAAAACTTATCAAATAAACTCATACAAATGTTAAGAATGAATAGTGGTAGTAAATGCACTTGGTACAAATTCATTTAAGAGCAGAAACAGTTGATGATGCAGACTGAGGAGAAGAAAATTCACTGTTCAACTCCTGACGAGCACATTGGCTAAACGTTGCGTTTCGGCCCTGCTGCCTTCGGTGCGGATCGGACATTAGTTTTAAATCCCTTCATTTGACTTTGTGCGCATGTCGCGAGACCAGGAGAGAAGGAGGGGGACAAAAACAAAGTTTTAACCCGACACTGAAACTACCCCGCTGCTTTTTTAGTGAAGACTCGATACGCTGAACAACCTTCATTGTCTCAACAGCAGGTGTGGTCTTTTTTTAATCACAACTAAAAACAGCTCAAATTCAATTCTTTAACTTGTTCCTTCAACTGGTTTTCAACTGCAGAATTTGTATACATGGAAAACCTATCATGTTAAACAAAGCTCATCTGAACTGGAATATCAGTTTATTAGAAACCTTCAAAGTATGAATAAAAGCACCCCCCCTTCACCCCAAACTTTATCTCCACTCGGTAATGAACACCGTCTTTATCAGCTAACATTACAGTGCAGACAAAGTGGGTGGCTTTTAGTTTCTGGTTGAAATAAACGTCTGGATGGAGACTTGACCTCCTGAAACAAAAGTGGGCATTAAATCAACTTGAAGCCCCCCACTGGGTTAAAACTAAATGTTGAGCTGTCATTAGGTGTAAATCATAAAAGTAACATTCTTAATTGGACTAAAATACAAAACTAGACATCTTCAACATGTCTGTAAAATTACTTTACTGCAGTTTTTATGTGTATTTTTATAACAGTACTGTATTTGCAAACTTTTCTGCATTTTACATTGAATCAAATTAGACTGAAAAGATTTTGATAATTTTTTTTACTCACAAGGTGGAAATTCCCTTCCACTTTCAAATTACATGGTGAAAAATAATTAAGGTGGGGTATGTACAGTACTTTAACTCTTGAAATCCAGGACTTCCGGCTAACACAATCCTGATGCGACGGCCTTTTAAGAATCGAGTCCTGCTCTATCCGATGTAAGCCTCATTACAGACGAGCGTTCCAGTTTGATTCGTCACTTCTCCCCCCCTTTTAATATTTTGTCTATATTTCTGTTACCAAGATCCCTCTACCTGTGACAGAGCAGCACACATTCAGCTCCATCCAGTCAACTTTTTATTTATTTGATGGCTAGTCCTGAAAGCCTGAGGCCAGCTGACTGGTCGTGGTTTGGCTTCGTCTGCCTCTGGAGCCCACTGGTTCAGTTTGGTAAATGATGCAAAGGGCTGCCGTTGAGCCACGGCTTCCTCGCTACGGTTGCAACAGCGATACAGTGAAAAGAAATGGTGGAATAGCGATTTCCTCAATCTGCTGTTGTGAATGATGGAGGAAAAGAACAGGTGAGTTGCAGGCAAAGACCAGTGAAGTTCTCAGGAGGAAGGAAAAGAAATGTTGGGCGTCTTAGAGAAAGAGTTACGTGTAAAAAAATGTTTTTAAAAAATCATCAGTCTGAAGGAATAGACCGATATGTCTTTCCAGAGAAATTCTCCATCTCCTTCCTCAGAAGGAGCAAACAGCAGAGTTCAGGACTGAGAAAGGCAGGAGCTCGTCTTCGTCTGTCTTCACGGTGAGACGTGAAGGTGGCACGGGCAGGCCGAGGACCGATGACACGACCAGAGGAAGGGGGACGGGAGGGAGGGACTCCACTTCTGTCCACACTGAGACCACGTGAGATTAGCCTTAAGAGCTCAAGCGAGGTCGTTTCCGTGGAGACTTCTCTTCCTCCTCATCTTCTTCCTCTTCATCCTCATCGTCAGGGTAGTCCACCAAACCAACAAGAGCAGTCTGTAAGAAATTGGGAGGAGAAATTAATGCATTCACACATAATCAGATTTAAAAAAAGGCTGATTTTCAATTTGTCTTATAAAAAGAGGGTGGATCTGTGTGAAGCCAGGTTACCTTGACGACAGGTGTGGCAGGAAGAGCAACTGTTTTAACCGAGGAAGATGAACTGTTTGGAGCGACTGGAGAGGCAGGAGGAACTGAGGCAGGCTTCCCATTGTTGGCACCGTTAGCAGCTCCTAAACAAACAAGAAGCAAAGGTGTTGCATTTCAGGAGGGAGGGGGAGGCGTCCATGATGCTGCCTATATTTCATTTATTCATTTTATAATAATGAGATACAACAACATATATGTAATTGGAAAAGAAAAAACAAACAGATAAAGAAAAAAATACATAAAATATAAAATGAAAGGTAGCAGATGAAGAAAATATTAAATCTGCTCCTTATTCATCTAATGAGAATTTAGACAAATTTTTCTATAAATAATAACTCAATTTAATTTTCAATTATATATATATTACTCATTTAAATAAATTCATTTATATTTGTTTAACAATTCAACCTTAACCAGTTTCTTAAAGACAGGGATTTATTTGGCTTCCTTAACATCTGTCTTTAAGTTATTCCACAATCCTACTCCCTGAATTACAGTAAGGTAGTTCTTCCTGCAGTTTACCCTTTTTGGCTTCCATGAACTTTTCATAGCTATCAGAAAAGTCCTCCTCCATCCTCCTCTCCACTGCCTCTCCATCTTCGTCTTCCTCTTCGTCGTTGAACCACATCTCTTCATCCTCGTCTACAGACCGTGCATCTCTGCGATATCTACGAGAGCGAACCTTGTATTAATCAAGTGTAACTGAGCAGTGAGAAATAAAAAAAACTCTAAAAGCATTGGAGCCATGACTTGATACGCGTCTGTTCGGGCGACTGACTTGTTGAGTTTTTGACTCTGGCGGTCTTTTTCCTGCTCGTATCGTCCTTTCAGCCCCTTGAACGTCTGGACATACTCGATGGATTCAAGCGCCGTGTAGAAGTTATCCACGATGTGAGCGATAAGAGACTTGACGTCCTCCTGTGAAGATGAGGAGAAAGAACTTAACGTTGTGCACACACCGTGAACGTCTTTGATCAAAGCAGAGTCTGAGTGTTTACACACCACTTTAATGAACTCAAAGAGCTCGATGACGGCCGAGTTGAGAAGATTGTATCGGGTGCCGTTGTCCAGCAGGGCATTAATGACTGGCTCAAACAAGTTCCCTTTAATAATGTAGCGGTTGTAGTACTCATCTTTTAGTCCAATGATTCTGCGCATGAAACGCAGGGCACCTTGTGGAAAACAAGAGGGATTCTGTCAAATAAGAAATGCTACAATTGCATCTAAATTTGAGTAGAAATATGATCGTTGGTGAAGTATAGAGACGCTTTTCAGCTTCTGTACCGTTACACATAAATGCACTTACAAAGAGCAAGGAAGGTGTGCTTTGAGTTCATGAGCACCAGCACTCTCCTGAGCAGGTCTTTGTTCATGATGTAGGTCTTGATGTGGTAGGTGTGGTGCTCCACACAAAAGGTTAGAAGCTCCAGGATCAGAGCTAGCAGCTGAGCTGTCTGGAAATTGTCTAAAAAAAAAAAAGTCTGTTAAGAATATTATAAACGGGCAAGACGATGCAATGCTCAGCAATTTCTAGAAATTCTCCTTTATCAAACACGAGTTCATGAAGTGCAGCCGCAGCACCAATTAAGATCATTTAAAGACATGTTTCACTTTTGAAGGTTTTTGTTCTGGGAAAACAATTAATTGGAAGCAAAACTAAACTTGAATGTAAAAAATATGAACATCTTGAACAAGAACAAAGTCTATATGACTCAATAGCATGAAAATCGAACTGTTGAATGTTTATTGAAGTAAACAGAACCCACCTGGACAGACGGGGTTTATCTTTGCTGAACCCTCAGGCTGATCTGAAACACAGTAATGTAGAACAATCAGTCAAAATGTATTTTATCTTACAATCTGAAATGTTTTGCATGCACGGCCCTCCAGCTTACCCTTTGAGTTCTTGTCATGTGCAGTGTTGGCCAGCAGAGGAGCAGTGAGGACCTGCATGCAGTACTTGTAAAAGAAACTCAGAAATTCTGTTTTCTCCGTTTTCTACGAGAGATTACACAACAAAAAAAGTGTCACTGATGTTGGACAGAACAAACGGGTTTACCCCCTACCAACAAAGACACCTTGTTTTAGGCAGAAAAATAAATATCATGTGTTGTGTAAATCTCTTATTTGTATCCAACAATCCAGGAAACTATATCAAGTCAAAAACATGAGGATTTATAATTCCCACGTGAAATGAAATACAAACAGGGTTCAATCAGAAGGCAGCATCAGTTGTATAAAATATTTAAAAAGGCTTTATAGTAGCTAAAAACATACAGTAATTGTTTTGCTCACATTGGTGGAAGCTAACATGTTCTCTGGGTCAATGAGTGTCCTGAGCAGACCCATCAGCTGGACGGCCCCTCCTAACTCTGGGTCAGAGTCACAAATCATCTGCTTGATCACAACATTAATCAGCAGAACATCCTAAAGTACACACACAAAAACACACAAAGAACAAGTTGCAATTACGGTATTACAATAAAATTTAAAACAAAAAAATTAGCAAAACTAAACAATTGCCATGCCACTGAAACAAAAAAATATGTTTAAGGGAACTCTAAACAAAGTATTTTGTGTACACAGCTGATAGTAGAAAAAATGTAAACAAGACTTCCAAAACAAGTTCTGAAACCTATTTCTTCATGATTGAAGTGTTGATGGTGATGACAATCATTAACTGTACCCTGTGTGTTGTATTACATCACCACACACATGCTCAACTCTTATTTTGAACAGACACATGGAAAATGTCCACATTAAAACACAGAATTACAAACAAATCTAAGAGCACATATTTCCATATGATTTATTTACAACCACGTTGTGTTTGATACAGCCTTAAGACATACTACTTCTTATCATAATAAATTCAGCAATACTCCTACAAAAGAACAACTGCTGTGAATATTAATGCTTACGTCTTCAGCTTGCTGCGGTTCCTGCATGACAAACTCCCTGACCATGGAGGGGCTGAATTCCACCAGGTAAGAAAAGATGTCAATAGCTGCCGCTCTCACCGTCAGGTCATCCATCCCCTGAACAACAGGAAAAACAGTTGCAGGAAGACAAGGAAAGAGTTATAAATGTGCATACTTTCATAGTAAACCGCATAAATTATATACAGAACATCATGAATTTTTAAACAAAGCTTGCGTCATACCATGACTATTTCAAGAGCTGGTAAAATCCCCAAGTTTGCCAACGTTTTGTAAAAGGCATCCCTGTTTTGAGGCTGCAACGTTTGTGAAAAAGCACAAAATTCTTTGACAAAGTTTACCTGAGGAGTGAAGGGAGGAAAAGCAAATATTATTGCACAGTACATACAGACATCATTAACTAATGAATATAACTTAAACTTTATAAGCGTTGCCATTCAAAATTGTACAGTGTACCATGTAAAATTGAATGAAATGTCATTTCATTTCACATCAGTGAAGGAGTACATACCGTATTTTCTGGACTATAAGTCACACTTTTCATAGTTTGGCCAGGCCTTCGACTTATAGTCCAAAATGACTTATATACGTTTGTTTTTTTTCCTTATTCATGACACAATTTTTGACTGACGCATTAAATGTTCGTTCATACTGACATGAACCAAAGAGTAAACATCACCATTTGCAGCCGCGAGAGGGTCCTCTAGGCTTTTAAGTAAAATGCCCTCATAAGTGATGTGGAATGAGATTAATTTACCAGTAACTTGCTTGATGGACTCGTTGGTTTGTTATGTTAAGTGAGCCTGTTCAGGATCCCAGGTTTGTTCTGTGTGTCAAGCCCCCCGTATAGCTCTGCGTACGTCCATACGCAGCTACACGCGTGTACTACGCAGAAGTACAAGCGTACCCCCGCAAGGCATGTACGCGCTAAGCTCAAATTTTACGACCGCGTACGCAAACGCGTTGTCGCACAATAAGCTGTCCGGCGCCGGACTGTTTTGTATGCGACACAAATGTATTAAATTCCCCTTCTTCATCCCTGATCTGGCCTTTTGTTTTGTTTTTGCCAAAAGGCAAGTGATTGCTTCCTCCTCCATTGACTCCATGACTGAAATGATGAGAAATGAACAAATTTGTCACGAGTGAACTAAACTCGGGTCCAGCGTGGCTGCGGGAGGTTCTGCAGATTTCCTGGTGTGCTGGTCTGATGTGTGGGCTGCAGGACCAGCGCTCCCTGTTTTTATTTTTTAGAACTTTTTATTAACATATAAACACAGAACACCGCTGCGGCTGGAGCTGCCAGCTCTCGTCTTTTTTTTCCCCCGACCCGTCAATCAATTCAGTAGGCGTGTCAGCAAATGACCAATCAGCGACCTCAATTTGTCCCGTAGGTAAACGCTCTGCGCTGCAGCTGCTCAAATGACGTCAAGAATTTGGTGCGAGAATGCACACAAGAACGTACGCTGGGGTGTGGGGCTGAACCGTCTGCGTACAGCACATGTGTATGGACGCACACAGAGCTATACTGGAGCCTTTATCGTTATTTCAGATCAAATATCTGCTCTTGCACGAAATACACTTCTAAATAAATCGACTTACATTCCGACGCGACTTATACGGTACACTATTTTCACCTCTTCATGAGGCATTTCTTAACTGACGCGACCTTTACTCCGGAGTGACACATAGTCTGGAAAATATGGTAAAGTAATGTACATGAATTTTATACAGTAGCGTTTGGTGTTTAGAGCAGAAGATGTGATTCTGGTGCTGATACAAAAAATGTGTAAATGCTAGCGAATGTTTCTATATACAGTACACAAAGACATACGATACATTTATAGATGCATGTACAGTACATAATGTTCAAGTTGTTTTTATTTGTCATATGCAAGGTTAACACAGGGGTAACAGTACAATGAAATGCTTAGGATGAGATATTTACATATACATTATGCATATACTGTACACATACTGGTACATACACAATACACACAGCATTCATGCCCAAGCTAATTAAAATATACTGCTTATTTTGGGTTGTTTTTTTTTACAGAGGTATGTCTGTTTGCTAATGTGGTCACTTCATTAGTGACCTGAGTTGTATACAGATTTAGAGAAATGAACGGATGGATTGGGGAGAGAGGGAGGGACAGTTTGACTTACCAGCTCTCTTCTTTTACTGTCGTCCGTGGCTTCATCTGTGAGTTGTGCAAAGACCTCCGTCAGGAACTTCTCGTCCTCCTGTAGCACAGTCAAAATGTGTTTTAAAAATATGAGCAATTAGGAAGTTTTAAAGATAAAAATAAATAAAAACAAGCAAAATGTATTCCTGTGACAATTATTTGAGCTTACCACAATCATTCTGAATAATCTTTAGAACTGTTTCCATTTACCTGTAGAACAGTTAGAAGAAACTAACAGAAAATATTTACTGTTTCTACTTTTCTGTGTTCGTTTACATCTTGCCCTTGCTGTGTTGACATGATAAAATCCTGTTTCGTGGTGCTTCACGTGGACTCATGAACAAATTTTCTGTTGTTTTCTGGTAGTGAACCCAGACTTTGTTGAAAAACAAGTACCAGAATTGTTTTATGTTCACATTTTAATTTTAAGCCCAATAAAGGAGATAACTATCAAAACAACAGAGTAATTTAAAAAATAGAGAAACACTGAACTATTTGTATAAAAAAACAAGCACCTTACACATATTTGCCTAAGAAATAGATGGAACAATAAAACCTTCATTAAAAAGCTATTTCCTCAAACATCACATCAAAATATAATAAGCTCTAAAACACAATATAACCTATTTGTTTGATAACCTTCAAAGACAATTTTAATTACCCGGTAGTTCATTGTTAAATGACAAAATCTGATATATTTACATGTATTTCTCACAGCCTCAACTCTTCTAAAATGTTGGGAGTACATTTCACATTTGCTGTGATGTCACATCTACCCATCAAACATCCACACAAACAATGGATTTTTTTTTGGGATCATTCATTTGTAATTGTGTATAAACCATTCTTTCGGTAAACAAAATAAGTTAAAACATATCTGCAACCTAACAGAGGACAACAATGCAACTGAGTATTAAATGGTAAATGAACTGTACTTATAGTGCTTTTCTATCTCATCAAGATACTCATCTACTAATACTTTACTAGGGCTGTAGTGATACAATAATCTCACGATACGATACACGATATTCTGCTCATGATACGATATATATTGCAATATTCAGCAAACAATACAATTCAATACACTTTTGCAATTTTCTGAAAGATTTTAGAGGGACAGAGTGATTTTGGTGACATTTTGAGACCGTTATAGACTTGGATTGAATTAATTTAACTGAAAACTGATTAAAAGCACCAACTACACAATACCTGGCTGTGGTTGGACATGGACACAGACTTAAAGTCGACAGCTGGACAAAATGAATCAAAGAAGTGGTGAGAAAACATGTTTCTTTCAATTGAAACAGTAAAAACTGTATCTAAAAAAAAGCTAAGCCTGGTCCTCTGGACATTCAAAAAACAAAAAAATTGTAGAAACGTTTCGGGTGCTATTTAAAACACTGAGCTGAATACAGCAGCTCAGACTGAGGAAGTCTTTCGGACGAAAGACGAAACGTTTCTACAATTTTTTTGCTTTGTTTTTTGAATGTCCAGAGGACCAGACTTAGCTTTTTTAGATTTTTCTACCTGGATTATTGAGCATGCATCAGGGTAGTAAAAACTGTAGCTTACATGCATTTGTAAAGTAAATAAAGTGCACCAAGTGCCCTGCTCTGAATAGTTTGAAACCTTTTTAACCTCGACACTTAACATCTGAAGGAATCACTCTAAGTGCTTGGTAAGTAAACAGTAATATGACTTCTCCAAAACAGTCTATAATTCAAGTAATGAAGAACATTTAACTTCAAATGCACCCATCTTAGCAGAGCAGCTTAAGGCCTGTAGATAGACCCTGACTAATAAGTGAACTCTAAACAGAAAGTCTACTCTGCAGACCAAGTGAGCTACATTCTCCTCAGATTTTTGTTTAGAAATAGAATCTGATCGACGTGCTCTGGGAGAAGTGCACTTCTCTGCGCAGTGATGACATCTCCAGAGGTAGAGAAGACTCTCTCTGAGGATACACTGATACCAGGGATGCAGAGGTATCTAAAAAAGCTGTCTGGTCCTCTGGACATTCAAAAAAAAAAAAGGTACGATACTTGCACATGAATATAGATTTTTTTCTAGGAAAGAAAAAAATCGATATAGATCACGATATCGATATTACACAGTCCTATACTTTACACTACAATCTGTGCCCTCATTTACCCATTCATACAGCACTCTACTAGATCTATACAAAGAATAATCAGTGCTTTATCACATTCATTATTACAATAAACGTAACTCATCAAACATTATTGTTCTACACAAAGAACATTTGAATGTTTTATATTGCTAATTGTGCCTCAAACTGAAAGTAACCTTGTTTGGATTTTTACCTGCAGCATACTGACAATCTCCACTTTGTTGAAGAAGATGAAAGACGTCAGTGTGGACAGGAAGTTCTCCTCAAAGACAGAGGGAGTAGGCAGGATTATGTCCTGGATGTATTGAACCCGGTACGTCTGGTGGATCTTTTGCCGTAACTCTGAGTCTGTGATAGGAATCACTTCCTTAAACTTTGCCGTCTTGGTCAAGAA
Organism: Garcialebias charrua; assembly: GCA_038048925.1. NCBI lineage: Eukaryota > Metazoa > Chordata > Actinopteri > Cyprinodontiformes > Rivulidae > Garcialebias > Garcialebias charrua. The sequence continues at coordinate 20,681 of JBBPBX010012875.1, forward strand.
TTCCCGGTGTCGTTTCGGCTGAACCAGCGCGGGGTCGTACTCGAGGCAACCCACCACATCCATAATACAGTCGTCAGAGAACATAACCTCAAAGAGGGCTGCTTTGTTGAGGAACAAGACACCTCGCACAATCTCATAGAGGTGGTGTAGACCTTCTCTGTTGTCCAAATCTTCACACACTCTGAAGAGACCTAGCAGTTTCTTGATGTAACCCTCACTCATCAGCGCCAGGGCAAGTTTTTCCCTCCGGATTGGTGAGGACAGGACGGAGGTAACCAGATCAGCAATTTCCTCAAGTCTGCTTAACTCACAAGGAGGGAGCTCAACTAGGTGGTTCGTTTCTGGAAGCTCCTCAAAATGGTCTTCTTCTGACTCATCAATGGGATCCTGGGTGATGTCCAGAGCAGGGTCCTTACCCTGAACCTAGGGCATAAATTTTGATTAGTTATTAAATGAACAACAATGCTAAAATAACAATAATTACGGTATAGCAGAATAATACCTGACAAATCTTCTCCCAGATCTCATCACAACCAGCCTTTTCTTGAAAACTTAAGGCAAGATCATAATTATCCGCTTCAGACCAGACGATCAGCGTGTCCTGGAAAGTAAAGGTAAAAAAGTGAAGTTTGGCTCTAAAATCCTTTCTTAAATCAGTATTAATTTAGCCAGAAAAAAATAAACACTTATCTTCAAACAGTAAAAGCCAATAAGCTATTTACCTGTTGTTTCTGATATGCTGTATTTGGACTTATCTTCGACTCCAAGAGCAATGATCCTAAAAGAGAAAAGTTACTTATCTTGAGTACAAATCATTCATCAACAATACCCAAGTTTAAACAGTAAGATCCAATTAGTTTTTCCTAAAGTTAGATCTCCAAATAAAGTAAAATAAATTAAATATATATATACATTCAACAACTAAATACAACATTAGCCAGGTTATTTTGTATAATGTATGTATGTATTCAGACTTATTATATATTCAGCAATACATTTTAATGTCTGGGGCCCGTAGTGTGATCACGTCGTCGGTTAAAACCAAAGAGCATGCGAAGTACAAAAAAAAATCCAAAAAAGTTCTGGTTTTGAACGAGGTGACTGCTAATGTGATATCCGTCAAGCGCAGTCGGCTCCAAATATTTAATTTACAAAACTATTATGAGCCGTCCTAAAACAAACGCTGTTCAACTGAAGCACTCTTGTCAGGACAAGCTAGCACGCTAGTTAGCCAGCGTAGCGTAAATGTGGCTAAGCTAACCGACAACTTACCGTCCGACTCAGCTCGAACTAACAACGAAATCCCTTTCAGTCGCTCCACAAAAGTGGAAGAGACGTGGCCCGTGCCCCGATCGTCCCACTGCCGTTCTTCGTTGAGGGTGTAAACTTTCACTCGCCGCCGTGTGTCCGACATGGTAGCTAACCGAGTCGGAGCTAGCTGGCTGCTAACAGACTGTCGCTTCACCCCCGTCTAGTGTTTTCCTCGACCTGTTAACTTTTTCCCCGCCTGCATGTTATAAAACATGCGCTTCTGAATTAACTTTTAAGATAACAGAAATATATATCTGGAGCTACTTCATCGATACATTACGTCTGCGACCTAAAGCTACTAAATACAGGCCAAACGTTCAAGTAGTAACACTCAAAGACAGCACAACAACTCTGACGGCCTCCCAGCTAGCGTCCACAAACCACCATCTTGTAATACGATCTTTTTCCTCGTAGACGTCAATCAAGCGCGGTGGGCGTGGTTTACCCGAATGAAACGAAGCCTGTTGTGGTGAGCCTGCCACCTACTGGTTGGAAACGTAATAACAACTGCAGTCATCTGCAGATGTACAGTATATGTATCGTACATGATGTACAGATTTAATGAGTAAGTACGGTACAGTACATTACATTTAGCAGCCTATTGATTAACACGTATCACTGAATTACTACTGACAATGAATTGATAAGGTAGAATTAATTTTTTGTAACTAGTTTTGTTTAACAATGATACTGATATACCATAATCCTTTAGCTCTTTGTATCCATCCATACATACATACATACATACATTATATTTACCTGCTTTTTCTTAAAAAAGCTGACAATGCCCATATAAAATGGGAAAACATCCTAGATTTTTTTTGTCAACGGATTGATCCAGGCTACGCATTAAACATGTGTTGAGTGGACCAACTGCAAGTATGCAGTTTCTGTAGAACTGCAGCACTTAGAAATATTTTCAACAGGCAAAGCATTCTGATCCCTCCCCCTCAGAGCCATATGTGGCTCTGCCCCCTTGTGGTCTGTTGAATTTCAAATTCAAGCTCTGTTTTTATTGGCTGATTCAAATTCAAGCTCTGTTTTTATTGGCTGGTTACAAACTCTGTTTTTATTGGCTGGAAAATGGCGGGTCACCTTTTCTTTTTAGAAATGCTTATTTACCACCTGGAGAAGCAAGGGGACAATATTTTTTTTAATTTTTTTTCAGAGATTACCTGGCTAACATCAGTCTGTCAGGAGGTAGTGACAGAGTGAAGAAATATGTTCATAAAAAAAGCTACATACTGAAGCTTTAAAATCTCTCCTAAATAGGATTTTTTTTCAAAGTAATGTTAGCCACCTTTCTTTTTGATTAAACATATTTTGTTTTTCAACGTAATTGTACTTTTTGTAATCTTTTAAAGTGCTCTCTTATTCTATAGCACTTCTTCTTCTTCTTTCAGCTTTTCCCTCTTCAGGGGGCACCACAGCGAGTCATCCTCCTCCACCTCACTCTGTCCTCTGCATCCTCTGTCCTCACTCCAACTACCTTCATGTCCTCTCTAACTGCATCCATATATCTCCTCTTTGGTCTCCCTCTTTGTCTTTTTCCTGGCAGCTGCATTTCTAACATCCTTCTACCAATATACCCACTGTCCCTCCTCTGGACATGTCCAAACCATCTCAGTCTGGCCTCCCTAACTTTATCTCCCAGTTGTTCAACATGTGCTGTACCTCTGATGATCTCATTCCTGATCTTATCCATCCTTGTCACTCCTAAGGAGAACCTCAGCATCTTCATTTCTGCTACTTCCAGTTCTTTCTCCTGTCTTTTTGTCAATGACACTGTCTCCAGACCATACAACATAGCTGGTCTCACCACTGTCTTGTAAACTTTTCCTTTGACCTTTGCTGACACCTTTTTGTCACAAATCACTCCTGAAACTTTTCTCCATCCACTCCATCCTGCCTGGACTCTCTTTTTCACCTCTTTACCACATTCCCCATTTTCCTGGACAGTGGACCCCAAGTACTTGAAGTCCTGCACCTTTGTGACCTCTGCTCCTTGTAGCCTCACTGTTCCACTGGCCTCCCTCTCATTCACACACATGTACTCTGTCTTACTACGACTGATTTTCATTCCTCTTCTTTCAAGTGAATACCTCCACCTCTCAGTTCTCTTATAGCACTAAATAACAACAACAACAAAAAGTTAAATCATGTCATCTGGACCAGTTTCTTTAAGGGAGAAACATTTCGTCTTCCATCTGGAAGACTTCATCAGTCTGCGGCCTGCCAGCCAAATCTGTCCCATAACAAGTAGCCTTCGTTATGTGTTTCAAGCCAACCACTTGTTGGAATCTCAGAAACAGGCTTTTAACACGTACAGAAGAACCCATGCACCCAAAACACTCAATCATGTATAACATCTGGATGATTGAGCTTACAACCTTTTTTCTGAACCATTTTGTCCTTGGTTTCCTCAGGTAGCAAGTCGGCTATCTGGCCTAAAACATTTTATTGTTATGTTTGATTGTTTTGAGCAGATGTTTTGGGATGCATGTGTTAAAGATGGTGTAGAGGCAAGGGCAGCCGACTTGGGACCCGAAAGACCCAGGTTCGAACCCCGGTCACTGCATACCTTGTGCTTCCTGGGCGCTTTCTATAGCTGCCCACTGCACCACCTGGTGGTGGTTGGGTTAAATGCAGAGACAAATTTTGTCTTGTATGGAAACATACACAGATGACAAAATGTGACATTATTATTATTATTATTATTAAAAACCAGCTTCTGAGATTCCAACAGGAGATTGGCTTGAAACGCAGCAATGAAGGCTATGGGACAGATCTGGTTGGCAGGCCGCAAACTGATGAAGTCTTCCGAATGGAAGACGAAATGTTTCTCCTTTAAAGAAACTGCTCCAGATGTCATGATTTAACCTTTTTCTGTTATCTGCCTGGATGATTGAGCTTACAACCTATTTTTCATAGCATTAAATGAAACAGTGTTGTGTCTATGCTAGACATTTTTCAGTGGCTTTCAGGTTTCAAGTTTGTCTGTAAGATTTTTGTTTGTCTGTTTGCTAGTAGAGTCTTTTAATTGTTTATTTTTCAGGCCTAGCATTTCTTGTTGTGTTCTTCACTTGTCCACTTTCTAAGGCTGTAAAAAAAAGTAGGGGTGTGGAGGGTGCTGCATACCCACTAAAGGATACCAGAGGGCATGAATCAGAGTCAGAGAGAGTCAGAGAGTCTTTATTGTCATTTGCACCGCATGTGGTACATGTGATGAAAACGAGATTATGTACACGAGGTCCCAGTTACATCCAACAACAAATGAAAGAGAAAAACAGTAATAACATCTAGAACTAACTAAGAAAAACATCAACTAGTAATACACTAAGCCTAATATAGTGGGAATAAACAGCAGCACGAACATGAGTTTGTATGAGCAGATGGTCACAGATGAACACAGCAACAAGAAAACAGATCAGCATCAGCATGATGTGATATTTTGCAGTGTTTATTTTTTATTTTATTTTTATTTATTCATGAGTCTAACAGCCTCAGGGTAGAAGCTGTTCCTCAGTCTAGTGGTTCTACACTTGATGCTCCTCAACCTCCGTCCTGAGGGGAGTGGGGCAAAGAGTGAGTGTGCTGGGTGAGTGAGGTCTTTCATGATGCAGGTGGCTCTTTTCCTGCATCTGGAGGTGTAAATGTCTGTGATGGTGGGGAGACTGACTCCAACAGACTTCTGTGCAGCCTTCACCACTCTCTGCAGAGCTTTCCTCTCTTCAACTGTGCAGCCTCCATGCCACACGTTGATGCTGGAGCACAGGATGCTCTCCACTGCACACCTGTAGAAGGAGGTGAGAACTGGGCTGCTCAGACCAGCTCGTCTCAGCCGTCTGAGGAAGTAGAGTCTCTGATGACCTTTCTTGATCAGGCTGGTGGTGTTGTTGCTCCAGCTGAGGTTATCATTCATGTGTACACCCAAGTATTTGTAGCTGGAGACCACTTCCACTGCAGACCCACCTATTTTCAGTGGGGCATGGGTGTGTTTGTTCCTTCTGAAGTCCACAATCATCTCCTTTGTCTTCTTCACATTCATGTGAAGATTATTCTCTTTGCACCAGCTCTCCAGGTGTTCCACCTCCTGTCTGTAGCTGGACTCATCATTGTTTGTGATGCATCCCACCACCGCTGTATCATCTGCAAACTTAACAATATGACAGCCTGGAAGTGTGGCTGTACAATCATATGTGAGCAGAGTGAACAGAAGGGGGCTCAGCACACATCCCTGAGGAGAGCCAGTGCTGAGGGTTATGGTGGAGGAGGAGAAGTTGTGGAATGCATGTGGAATGAATGCAGTTAAAACAAAAATAATCAGAACAGATTTCATTAGTGCTGCATATGTAAATGATAAGTGGACTGCACTTAAACAGCACTTTTCTATTATGTGTTTTATGACACTCAAAGCACTTTACAACACAATCTGTGCCCTCATTTACCCATACAGCACTCTACCATTTCTGTGCAAAGAATAATCAGAGCTTTATCACATTCATACACTGATGGGACACACATCAGCAGCAATGAGGGGTTCAGTGTCTTGCCCAGGGACACGTTGGCATGTGACTGCTGGTGGAATCAAACCCTCCACCCTTGCATTGGAGGACGACTGCTCTAACCACTCAGCCACAGCCGCCACATATGTTTAAATTCCAATAATGTACAAAGTATATATACATGTACACATAAATATGGAGGGATTTGAATTTTTTTATTTTACTGTGAGTTTAGAAACATTTCTAGTAGATGAAGAAACATGAATTATAAATATGTAGTTTTGTTCACTTCTCTGAAAGCAAACACTCATGTTCTGTTCACACACATCTTAGGTAAATGAAAAGAAAAAAATAACCAAACAAGTGTGTCTTTGGATTATTTTAGAAAACTTGAGTACCAGTACTTGGACAAACCCCTTATGTGCAACAAAGGGAAACAAACAAAAAAAAAAAACATGCAAACTTCAAAACAGCCACAACTTTTAGAGGTTATGAATGAAAATTTAATTTTACAAATCCTGACTGGGTTAAAAATATGTCATGTCTGATTTGAAATATATTTGTATATGAATTATCAGAGTAATTATAACAATGTGATTTAGTCATCATTTTTATTTTATTTTTTCAGTCTTGTTTCTCAGGCAAAATGCTGGTGAAGATTCTCAGTCATCCAGGACATGATAAAATCAGAACAAGCGTTCAATACAAAAACAACTGGACTTTATTTGTAACAGAAAACATTTCGCCCTTCATCCAAAGGGCTTTCTCAATTCAAAGAGCAGGCTGTGTGAGAGTGAGGTTATAAACAGGCTGAGACGACACACACAAACCTATGTAAATTGAAAGCTGAGATAACACACACACATACCTGAGATAACAACACACATCCTAAGTAAATTTTTTGTATTGAACGCTTGTTCTGATTTTCTCAGGCAAAGTTCAAAAAACAAATATGAAGAAGTTTGCAATTTAATGAATAATTGAAAACGTTTGGCAACATATGAAAACAGATTATAAAATTACATTTTGCTGTGTAAAGGAACAAAAATGTGCAGTTCATGAAGCTAATTTATAACAAGTGGACATAACTTTAACACGTTTTTAAAAAGGAGATTATAAACACGCAGTTCAAACAAAAAAATAACAGCTCGACAAAAAATATTAAAAAGCTGATCTTGTAGTGACAAAATGTTAACATAAAAATGTATATATTTTTTATTTACTATACAAGAAATACAGATATTGCCTCCAAAAAGAGCAGTGACAGGAAAACACAGAGTATCCAAGTTTCCAGTGAACAGGAATTGTGAGCAGGATTGTAGGTTCGCTGCAGAACGACATTCAGCTTCTCCTCAGTGCTGCTTAGGAAAAAGGCTTTACGATCTTCATGGAGATGTAATTCTGCAAAAGAATTAATAAAATAAAATAAAAATACTCCTTTACTTTGTTCACTCACAGTATGACAGTAAATACACATAAAAAGTTCTTAGATGAAATATGACCACAGTTTCAATTAGGTATGCACAGTATCATCCGTATGGTAACGGTATCGGCCAAATATCGGCCATCGGCTTCTCCATCAAAATAACACACACACACACACATATACATACATACATACATACATATATATATACATATATATATATATATATATATATATATACATATATATATATATATATATATATATATATATATATATATACAGGAAACCCTCGAGGTACGACACCTGCGACCTACGGCAACTCAGACTTACGATTTTATCATATTTAATAAAAATATGATAAAAAAAAAAAAATATATTATTTTTTTTGTGTGTTTAAAAGTTATTAATTTCATGTGTATAGCACTTTGTTGCAGCTGTGGTTGTTTTAAATGGCTTTATAAATAAAGTATAATTATTAATTTTACGTTTTGATTAGAAATTTATCGTATTTACGCAACTTCCGGTCGTTTCCGGTCGCCACTTCCGGTCGCCATTTTACAACTGTACTGCGGTCAATGGAGCTCCAGAGGCTACTGTCAGCTGGCTCCGTGTGCCCGATCAGGGTTGCCTCATACGGATAAATTAGCTGGAAACACTCGGTCAACTCTGTGGACGTCTCAGGTCCGGAGGAGCAGCCGCGGATCGCCCCGCGATCGGCGGCCACAACGCCGCCCGACATGCTAACGACAGCAGCTAACAGAGCAGCTAACACAGGCGAAGACACCGAGCCGACATGCCGCGGAGGGGCCATCTGCGGCCGGGAGCTCGCCGCAAATGTCCGCCTGGCAGTCGGGGGACACCGGCTCAAAGTAAGACATTATATTTTTTATTTATTGTACAGTACAGTATTCATTTACTGTGCAGTTCTGTGCGTGTTTATGGCCTTAGTATGTCTGCTTGTTCAGTCTCATGCCATTAAATATGTGTGCGGCGCTCCGTTAGCGGTATAGCCGCGACCTATGTCAGAAACGCGGACCTACGACAGGCACGTGTTTTTGGTCCGCGAGGTACGACAAAATCGACCTAAGTCACACACGTAGGTCCCAATCCCTGACGTACCTCGAGGGCTAGCTGTATATAGTATATATGCCAGGTTCCTCTGGTGTTAGACCCACGTGCAGACAAGTGAACGAGGCAGGAGTTTAAAATAATAATTATTTATTTTAAACAACAAAACAAGAAGCTGTCAGGGCAGCAAAAACTTACTCTGGCAAACTGGAGCAGAAACAGGTGAGGACATCAAAGTAGTGAGGAGAGGACTGAATTGTCTGTGTAAACAGAACAATGACCGGACACAGAGTGGAGGAGAGGAAGGCTTTTTATAAGGCAGAGGGGGAGTGAGTAATGAGAGCAGCTGGGTAGGCGGCTGATTAGAACAGGTGTGAATGATTAGAACTGAGGACTGGAGACAAGAGGTAGACTGAGGAGTGAGTGAGAAATGACAGAATTGAATGAGGTACACAGAAACAGAAATCACAAAGATCAGAACAACAAAAGTATGACAGGCGGAAACACACAAAAAAAAAAAAATATATATATATATATAT
>JBBPBX010012875.1:37791-53329 GCA_038048925.1 Garcialebias charrua
AATATCAGAATGATTTTTTTTATTTAAACCCAAAAAGTCACTGTAAGGTGTTTTTTCACAGATTTAAATCATAATACAGCAGGTAAAAAAAATAAAAATAAAGTAAAATCATATTATTGATTAAAGTGCTCCAGTAAAATTGGGTCAAACTTTTTAAAAGACTTGATGGTTTCCCAAAATTAAACTAAACAAACAAAAAAAAGTTTTGATTTTGACTAAAGCTCCAAAAATCTTGTATTTTATTTTCCTGTTTCTGTTTCTTTGGTAAAGGCTGAATCTCACTGGGCATTGAAGATAAACTGTAAAAGTTTTGGAAACATATCATTTACAGCCACATTTTTAAAAATTTTAAAACACATTAAAAGTTTTGGAAACATATGTCATTTAATGTGTTTTAAATTTTAAAAAATGTGGCTGTTTTTTCACAACAGGCACAAAGTTGCTGCGGGACTCAGCATCCTGTCTCGAACCTTCCTCAGTTTAGTTTCTGTGAATCAGAACGTGTGAGAAATGGGAGACAACTCTGGGAAAATTTGGCAAACTATAAAACTAAATCATGGCTGATGAAGACATAAAGAAGAACTGTGTACACTTTTTGAAACATTAGTAAGACACTTTTTGAGGAAACTGAGGCAGAAAAATAGAATGAAAATACAGTAGGTAGTGATATGTAAACTCCTGCTAATTTCAACTCAGTTTCTGTTCAACTTTTTCAAAGTGAAAATTCACCTGTTTCCTAATTTTGCATCTCCAACTAGTCAGGAACAATCCGAGCCCCAGATGGTCCTTCCTTTCTATCCATCCGTCCGTCCATCGGTCCGTCCATCCGTTGTCTTCCACTTGTTCCGAAGTCTGGTCACGGGGGCAGCAGCTTGATCAGGATGACCAGACATCTCTTTCCATAGCCTCCTCCTTCCAGCTTTTCCGGGAGGACTCCAAGGAGTTCCCAGGCCAACCTAGAGACATTGTCTCTCCAGTGTGTCCTGGGTCTTCCCCGGGGTCTCCTCCCAGTCGGACATGCCTGAAGCACCTCCCTAGGGGGGCGCCAAGGGAACATTGAAGATCGCAGATGCCCGAACCACCCCAACTGGCTCCTCTCGATGTAGAGGAGCAGCGGTTCTAATAATAATAATAATAATTAATTCAATTTATAACGCGCTTTTCATTAGTGAAAATCTCAAAGCGCTACACACATTGAATGCTACACACATTCATACACCGGTAGCGGCAGACTACCATGCAAGGTGCTTTCCAGTTCTACCGGGAGCAACTCGGGGTTAAGTGTCTTGCCCAAGGACACAACAACACATGGTGTGGGGAACCGGGATTTGAACCGCCAACCTTCCGATCGGGGGACGACTGCCATTACCACTACGCCACGGCCGCTACACTACTCAGAGTCTCTCCTGATAACTCCCCTCACTCTATCTCTAAAGGAGAGTCCAGCTGCTCTGCAGAGGAAACTCATGTCAAACTCCTGTATGTATTCACAGTCTCATTCTTTCGGTTACTATCTAGAGCTCGTGACATAGGTGAGGGCAGGACCGTAGATCGACCGGTAAACAGAGAGCTTTGCCTTACAGCTCAGCTCCCTCTTCACCTCAATGGACCGGCACGGAGTCCACAATACTGCAGATACAGTATTCAATCGCACGCTTCTTTCTTCCTTCACTCTTGAACAAAACCCAGAGATGCTGTAACTCCTCCACTTGAGGCAGAACCTCACCCTCAACCTGAAGAGAACAACTCACCCTTTTCTGACTGAGATGGTCCCAACACTTCCATGAACAGAGTCTAGTGCTGCTGGCTGAAACCTTTTAAATCTGTCCATGAAAGAGAGAGAAAATAAAATATATTTTTCCATTCCTGTTCAGCTGTGCAGGGAGACACAGCAACCAGTAAGTCTGCAGGACTTACACAGCAACCGCCTCACTGGAAAAGCCCTCTGCATGGCAGGTGATCCCACACACCCACTACACAGCTGCTTCAGCCTGTTGCCTTCAGGGAGGAGACTGAGGAGTCTCCAGGCTCGAACCAGCAGACTAAATGACAGCTCTGTTCATCAGGCAGTCAGGATGCTTAACTCTCTGCCTGCTCTGCCCTCCCTCCCACTTGTACTGCCTTAACACAAAAAACTTTCACACATTACCACACAACACAAAGATTTTAACACTGGACTCTGTGTCATCAAAACGGGTTATTCACTCAACTCACGGTCATGTGCTCATTCAGTTTGCACTACTTCTTATATTTGCACTAATGTTTGTATTACATTACTGCCTATAGTCATACTACTGTTTACATTCACTGTTTACATTTATTACTACTGTTTACATTCATTACTACTGTTTACATTTATTACTACTGTTTACATTTACACTACTTTTTATATCTACACTACTGCTGATATATATATATATATATATATTAATATTATATATATATATTTTTTACTAGCCTTATTACATATGCCACTGTACCTCTATACCAATATCAACTACCTCATACATATACTGTGTACATAAACTTCATATGCTGCTTTGTCACTCTATTACAAATGTCAATGCCAGAACTTTCATTTTATTTTATAGATATACTTTTTACACTTTTATACTATGCAAAAAACTCAGGACAGTATTACACTTTTGTTATTTCATTTTATGCTTGTGTTTATTGAATGTTTAGTGTTTTAGTGTTGTTGTAACTTTTCATACTTTCGTACTACTACTATGCAAAAACTACTATGCAAAAACTCAAGAGGACAGTATTACACTTTTATTATTTCATTTTATGCTTATGTTTATTAAATGTTTTAGTGTTCTAGTGTTTAAATGTTTACTGTTGCACCGAGGGACAGAGAGGAATGCAATTTCAATCCTGTGTGTCCCGTACATATTGCAGTTTTGACAATAAAGTTGACTTTGACTTTTGACTTTGAGACAGTTTTATAGAGCTCGGTTTTTATTTTACATAAGTTTTTAAGTTGCTAAACGGTTATTAAGAGCTCTGTTGTTCTGGTAATAAACACTTAATGACTCCATCGCAGGCTAAGGCTTCCTGCACTTGTCTTTTTTAACCTTTTATCGAGTTGCTCCTCTTCTTCTCCTCTAACAATAGTTCAGTGTGAGTGTGTCTGACGCAGGACAACACACTCAGAGGTGGACGTTTTGGTGTTAGCCGCCCTGCCTGCAGGTATCACACCCACCGCTCTCACACCCCCACCCAGGAAAAGGTCACGGTCCTCTCGCCGCCACTGTGAAAATCTTCACCTATAAAACACGTGCACTGCAACGTGTGTGTCTGTATCAGCCGCTCGGGCCTCCGCTGTGATTTTTGTTGTTCAGAAACAAAACATTTGTGTTGCTAAACGGCGAGTGATAGAAGTGTCACGCGGTGCCCTTTGCTACGCCTGCTCCCTGATTCAGACTGACTCTAATGGGAAGGCCTGGTGAATTTTTCATGCCGCCCAGAGGCGCAGGACGAGCAGCCGCGATGGCAGATTACAACCACGAAGAGCGAAGGAAAGAAAGAGTGCAGGAGATTGAAAAAGTGAGCTGTGGTATCCTTCTCCCACTTTGTGTTGTGGTTTTAGTATACATGAACAACATATTGATTCAATCAAGTTGTATTAGATGTTTATTGTAATCCTGCCGGCAAGTTAACGGAGCTGTATGTAACTTTTCTAACAATATATTTTTAACATATTTCTTCACTCTGTCACTACCTACTGACATACTCAAAGTCAAGTCAAAGTCAAAGTCAACTTTATTGTCAAAACTGCAATATGTGCAGGACATACACAGGATTGAAATTGCATTTCTCTCTGTCCCTCGGTGCAACAGTAAACATTTAAACACTAGAACACTAAAACATTTAATAAACATAAGCATAAAATGAAATAATAAAAGTGTAATACTGTCCTGAGTTTTTGCATAGTAGTTTTTGCATAGTAGTAGTAGTATGAAAGTATGAAAAGTTACACCAACACTAAAACACTAAACATTTAATTAACATAAGCATAAATGAAATAACAAAAGTGTACTGTAATACTGATTTTAGACAAGTAATCTCTGAAAAAAAACTATTGTCCCCTTGCTTCTCTAAAAGCATTTCTAAAAAGCCACAGTGACCCGCCGTTAACCAGCCAATAAAAACAGAGCTTGAATTTGAATTTCAGCAGAGCAAGGGGTAGCAGAGCCATATATGGCTCTGAGGGGGAGGGACCAGAAACGTGTCTCTGTTCAAAATTTTCCTAAGTTCCAGCGTGTTCCAGAAATTACATACTGAACCTTTAAGAGGAATGTTTTGCCTTTTTTAAGTTATTTTGATAGAAATTATCTTAGAATGGTTGCTGTAAGTATCATATACATACATTTTTAAACAATGGTTAATTTTCCAGAGTGCTCAACATCCAGTTGTGAAGGTGGTGTATTATTTTTGTAATAAGTCCATTGCCATTTTCCATTAAATTGCACCTCTTGCAGTTTTAATTCATAAGTGAGTTTTTCCATTGCAAAAAATCTCTTCCACTGCCACCGCTCCACGGTCGGCGGATCCACTACATACTTGTGATGGCTTTTTACTTGCTGGTGACAAAATCTTAATCAGGCATTCATCTTATTTTTATGTTGTGTGTAAGACTCCCCAAGATTGGGCCTTCTGAACTACCGGTACCTCAGTAATTTCACTTCAGTTTTTACCGCCTTTTCACAGTACAGTAATCCCTAATTTGTAAATAAATACTGATACTGTTCTTAGCATTCCCATCCATATTTTCCCCTCAATATTTTGAAGCTCTGCAGTTTACGCTTTTCATCCATCTTGCCTTTATTCGCACACAGTTTAAATCCTTTATCATGGATACCCAGCTCACGTTCAGTTCAAGTATTTTTATTATCCCAGAGGGGCAATTAGTTTCACAATCAGTAGAGATATAAAACAACCATACTACACAAGACATTCCGACATTAAAATAACAACTCGAAAGTCATCAGAGTTCATTGAGAAGCCTGATCACTCCGGTCTGTTCATTCTACACCTGGGCTGCAGATACCTGCGTCCAGATGGAAGCAACCTGAACTCACCATGGAGTGGATGATCAGGATCTGCCAGAATAAGCCTGGCCTTGTTCACTGACCTCGTCTTGTGTAGGTCAGTGCAGTTCTGCAGGGCTATGTGAGCAGTTTTGCTGCACATCCTTGACAATCTTTGAGAGTTCGTTCCTGTTTTTGTATGTTATCAATCCAAACCAACAGATGTTTATGTTTATGTTTATTAAATTTGTTCATTTTTTTTACAAAAGAAACAATACAAGACAATCCCATAAATGATAATGTACAAAATATAAAAAAATGAAAGGTAGCAGAAAGAAGAATAAATCTTATTATATCTGCCCCTTTTTTCCAACAATCAGATTAAACAATAATAATCTTCAACCAACAGTACAAAATGACTAACTCTTTCTAATTTTCTAACTAATACAATACACATTACGCTATTTCATATATTTTTTTAACACATTCGTTTTGATCATTTTCTTAAATGTAAACATTGACTTGGCATTTTTAACTACATTCTCCAAGCCATTCCATAATCTAATTCCCTGGATTGAGGTAGAACGTCCCTTCAAACTAGTTCTGAATTGTGGTTTTACAAACATCTCTGTCCCCTTAAGATTATAACAACTTTGTCTTTTAACAAAATGCATTTGGATATTTAAAGGTAATGCATTATTTTGAGCCCTATACATAACTGATAAAATATTATACAGGTAGTCCCCGACTTACGAGCGCTCTGACCTACGAGCATCCGGACTTACGAGCTGGCGAACGAGAAGTAAATTTGTAAAAAATACAGCACTTTTTTGTGTTTTTAGATGAAAGTGTGTTAGCTAACCGTTTGGAAACACGTTTCCGACCATGTTTATGAACTAATATGAATGTTTTTGATGAAAAACGAGTGTTCGTAGTAGCACTAGCATAAATGTTCCAACTTACGAGCGAAAATCCGGACTTACGAGAACACGTGCTTCGTGTTCCAACTTACGAATTTTCGTGTTACGAGCAACTCGCAGGAACGGAACTCGCTCGTAAGCCGGGGACTACCTGTAGTCTACCAAATCATGGAACTTCAATAACTTCAGTTGATAAAATAATGTACTTGATGGATGACGGTAATGTTTTCTAGTGATAATTCTTACAGCTCTTTTCTGTAATACAAAAATAGGCTTTGTGATTGTTTTACACGCTTTCCCCCAAACATCAATACAATAGATTAAGTGTGGAACAATGATTGTGTTATACAACAAATACAGAGCTTTATCATTCAATAGGTCTCTGACTTTGTACAGTACTGCAATCGATTTAGCTATTTTTATTCTTACAGAATTTATGTGTTGTTTCCATGTCAGTTTGTCATCAATGATAACACCCAAAAACTTCACCTCACTCACTCTACAAATCTCAACACCCTCAATTTTGAGTGGAACATCAACAGTTTTCTTTTTATTACTGAATATCATGTAATTAGTTTTTTCTAGATTTAATGATAATTTATTTATTTTAAACCAAGTTTGTATCTTGACAAATTCTGTCTTTATCAATTCCAACATTTGTTCTATATCTTCGCCTGAACAGAAAAATGTGGTATCATCAGCAAAAAGTACACATTTAAGGAGTCCTGACACATTTACCAAGTCATTCACATATAAAATAAATAGCTTTGGTCCAAGTACAGAGCCTTGGGGAACTCCACATGTGATATTACAGAGGTCAGATCTTACATCATTTATTTGTACAAATTGTTTCCTATCTTTTAAGTAGCTAGATACCCACTGTAATGCTGGTCCTCTAATACCATATTTGTTCAGTTTTTCAAGGAGAATGGTGTGATCAATAGTATCGAATGCTTTTTTTAAATCAACAAAAATACTGATACAATATTGTTTTTGATCGACAGCAGTAGTTATTTGTTCCATTAATTCCATGAGAGCCATTGATGTAGAGTTTTTTTTATCTAAACCCATACTGACTGTTGCTTAGAATATTTTGTTTATCTATAAATTGATCTAGTCTGTTTACAAATAGTTTTTCAAGAATTTTTGAAAACTGTGGTAACAAGGATATAGGTCTATAATTGTTGAACACACATTTATCACCATTTTTAAAAAGAGGAACGACCTTAGCTACTTTCATATTATCTGGAAATATTCCTGTTGAAAATGATAAGTTACATATGTATGTAAACGGCTCAATAACATGGCTCATTATGTCCTTTACAAACATCATATCCATGTCCACCCAGTCTTTTGATCTCTTGTCTGTAAGATTTTTTACTACATTCATTATTTCCTCTTTGTTAGTTCCATTTAGAAAAATACTATTTGCACAACCTGTAATTGAGTGGATCACATTTTTATCTACTTTTGGTATTTTAGCTGCAAGGCTTGATCCAACATTCACAAAATATTGATTAAATCCATTTACAATTTCATTTTCATCATGAATTTCATCGTTGTCTTTTACAAAATATTTTGAAATACCAGTTTTTGTTTTATGATTCTTCAGGACACTATTCATTACTCGCCATGTTGCTTTCATATCACCATTACTTTTATCTAATAATTTACTATAATATTCTTTCTTATGTTTCCTTATAATCCCTACTAATTTATTTTTATACTTTTTATATTTTTCTTCAGCGCTCTGACTTCGCAATTTCAAGAAACATGAATACAAATAATTCTTTTTTTTACAAGCATTTCTCAACCCTTTTGTCATCCATGGTTGATCAACCTTATTTCTCTTTGTATGATTTGTTTGCACACAATTCTTTTCATACAGAGCCTCCAAGATATTCATAAACTCATCATATGCTCTGTTCGCATCATCAACATACACATCACTCCAGTCTTGTTTATCCAGATCCTCTTTCAATTTTTCCAAAACTCTTTTTGACGTGTTTATGATCTTTTTCTTCATTGTAACTGCTTTTGTGATGTTTTGATCATTTTTATAGATTGTGAAAACTGGTAAATGATCACTTAAGTCGGTCGTTAAGATACCACTTATCACGTCCCCATTTGTTATATTTGTGAAAATATTATCAATTATTGTGGCACTATGAGATGAATGAGATTAACAGATGAAGGTGAAAGTTAAAAGAGACTCAAAACATTCTCATAAAAGTGAATCAACATCAAAACCAGAGATTCCAATTAAAAAAACATTCTCTGGTGGGCCATTTTACAAAGTGAGTTCACGTGAGGGTCAAAGGTCAGTTTGTCATCAAGAACAGTTCCCAAATACTTATATTAACTTATATTTGGTATGAACCTTGATAAGCAAACCAACTCAAGATCTTTGTTTCTTTTTAGTTCTGTCTTTTTTTAAAGGTGACTGGACTGTTCAGTTTAATCTGAAACATGTGAAATTACAAGTTTTTAAACTGCAGTGCTCTGCCGTGAGCTGAACTCACATGCAAATCACTCTCCCTCTTGAAGGAAGGTTAGTAAGGTCTCTCCAGGTGAGAATAATTAAGGAAGCTGTTTTTGTCAAACATGAATGTTAAACAGAGGAGAAACTTTCAACACCCATGAAGTTTTACCTTCATCAATATATGATCTCTCATGTGAACCAGGACAACAAATACCCTGGCAGTTACAAAAGGTGATTTGCACGTGAGTTCAGTTAGCAAAATAATAACAATAATAATAATAATAATAATAATAATAATAATAAATCAAAATAAAAAATAGAGTAGACACTAGAGTAAAATGTTTGAACTCCACATGATTCTGATTGAGATCAAAACATGAAAGGCTCAGCATTCCTGAAATAGAACCATCTCGTCAGCTGTCTTTATGTCAGAGTTTCAAATTAAAATCATTTTATGTTAAAAAAAATGATTTTTGTTAAATCTTTTGACTTTTATGCTTAATCGCATGCAATAAGTTAAGTTTCAATAAAATTCTTGCAGTGGTTCAAAAAAAAAAGAAGAACTAGAGAAATTGCATTTCATGTGAAAATGTATATTGTGCAAAAGAACTTGCTGATAAACAGCTGAAATTAGCAACAAAAAAACATGCTGAAATGTAGCGGAAATAGAAGAACAAGCCTAAAAAAGCAGAAGAAAGTAAAAAGAACACATATTTATATGTTTAAATATGCAGAAATTAACACAAAAATTAAGAAACTGGCTAAAAAGGCTGAAATTAGCAGCAGCAGCAGCAGCAGCAGCAGCAGCAGCAGCAACAACAACAACAACAACAACAACAACAACAACAACAACAACAACAACAACAACAGCAGAAAAGTAGGTGAACAGGCAGAAAGAAGCTTAAACAACCAGAAGGAAATGGAAGGAGCTTAAATGAGCTAAAAAAAAAAAGTGGAATTGGCTGACAAAACTACTAATATAAAACAGCTAAAAGGGCAGAAAAAAGTGAAGCAGAAATAGGCTGAAAGGAGCATAACAAGCTGAAATGAGCAGAAATGATAATGAAAAACTTGAATTGATCTGAAAACAGCTTAAATTAGCTAAAAATGCTAAAAGTGTAGCTGAAAATGTACAAGCCCAAAACCAGAAAAGTTGGCACGTTGTGGAAATCGCAAATAAAAACAGAATACAATGACTTGCAAATCTTTTTCAACCTATATTCAATTGAACACACTGCAAAGACCACATACTTAACGTTCGAACTGGTAAACTTTGTTATTTTTTGCAATTATTAGCTCATTTGGAATTTGATGCCTGCAACATGTTTCAAAAAAGCTGGCACAAGTGACAAAGAAGACAGAGAAATTTGAGGAATGCTCATCAAACACTTATTTGGAATATCCCACAGGTGAACATGCAAATTGGGAACAGGTGGGTGCCATGATTGGGTATAAAAGCAGCTTCCTTGACATGCTCAGTCATCCACATAGAAGGATGGGGCGAGGGTCACCACTCTGTGAACAAATGCGTGGGCAAATTGTCGAACAGTTCAAGAACAACTTTTCTCAACGAGCTATTGCAAGGAATTTAGGAATTTCACCATCTACGGTCCGTAATATCATCAAAAGGTTCAGAGAATCTGGAGAAATCACTACACGTAAGGGGCAAGGCCGAAAACCAACATTGAATGCCCGTGACCTTCGATCCCTCAGGCGGTACTGCATCAAAAACCGACATCAGTGTGTAAAAGATATCACCACATGGGCTCAGGAATACTTCAGAAAACCACTGTCAGTAACTACAGTTCGTCGCTACATCTGTAAGTGCAAGTTAAAGCTCTACTATGCAAAGCAAAAGCCATTCATCAACAAGATCCAGAAACGCCGCCGGCTTTGCTGGGCCCGAGCTCATCTGAGATGGACTGATGCAAAGTGGAAAAGTGTTCTGTGGTCTGATGAGTCCACATTTCAAATTGTCTTTGGAAACTGTGGACGTCGTGTCTTACGGACCAAAGAGGAAAAGAACCGGACTTCCGGCTGAATGGCGGTGGGATAAGTTGTGTTCAGGTGCGCTCCTGCGGAACTGGCCTGTTTTCCAACTAATGCCTGGCACTTTCTTCCGATTTTGACCGCAAACAACAGACAACTTACACATTCAACGCATATCTCCTGTTCGATCGCCAAAATGCCACCAAAGCCTGCTAAAGGAGCTAAAGGAGTAAGTTCGATCGAAGCTCACCTGTGGCCTGCTCCTCGTGGCGGAACCTCGAGCTATCCTGGGTCACCTCCTTCATCTGATGCAGCAGCTGCCGCTACAGTTTGTGACGTCGGCAGCCTCAAACAGGAGCTGCTGGTGGCTCTCCGAGAGGACTTTACTGCTATAATTAAAGCAGAATTCCAAGCCGCTCTGGGTGAAAGTCTCTCGTCGATCAACGCCGAGCTGTCCGCCTTCAAAAATGAGCTATCATCGGGGCTAGCTGCAGTGCAGGAGAACTTCACGGGGCTAAAGCTAACGGTAGCAGAGGTGGAGAAGTCAGTCTCTACCTGCACAGATGACATCGTTAGCCTCCAGAAAAAAGTCGAGAGCCTCACGAAGACGGTGGCACAGCTGGAGGATAAATGTGACGATTTTGAATCCCGGTCCCGACGTCAGAATATCCGGATTATCGGTGTCCCGGAGGATGACCCTTCATCGGCTACGACGGCTGCGGTCTCCCGGATGCTAAAGGAGGCCTTCGGCTTCGAGGAAGACCCGCTGCTGGATCAGGCTCACCGCATCCCAGTACCCAAACCGAAAGCAGGCCAGCGGCCCCGTCCAATTGTGGCTAAGCTACACTACCACACGGACTGTGTGAAAATCCTGGCGAAAGCGAAGGAGCAGCAGCAGATCAAAGTGAACGGTACAAATATCTTTGTGTTCCCCGACTACACTGCCAGAACGGCTCGCGCGCGGGCCGCCTTCACTGAGTGTCGCCGCAAACTTCGCAACATCCAGGGTGTTCGGTTCGGCCTGCTCCACCCGGCCCGGCTGAAGATCACGCATGAGGGAACCACACGAGTGTTCACGTCCCCTGAAGAGGCGAGTGTGTACATCGAGTCGATTGCAAAATGAGAAATATAATTAGTGTACTTTGTTTTACACTCAGGGAATGTCAGTATTATTAGTCATTATTATTATTATTATTATTCACGTTTAAAAACATAATCAGAGTGCTCTGTTTACACCCACGGATTTAATGGGTAGCAATAATAATCAGTGTGCCTTTTCTTTCATGCTCAGGGAACATTATTATTATTAGTTATTATTATTATTATTATTATTATTATTCACGTTTAAAAATATAATCAGAGTGCTCTGCTTACACTCACGGATTTAATGGGTAGAAATAATAATCAGTGTGCCTTTTTATTTTATTTTTTATTTTTATTTTTTTATTTTTATTTTTTTTTTCTCATACTCAGGGAACGTCAGTATTATTAGTAACTATTATTATTATTATTCATGTTTTAAAAATATAATCAGAGTGCTCTGTTTACACTCACGGATTTAATGGGTAGAAATAATAATCAGTGTGCTTTTTCTTTCATACCCAGAGAACGTTAGTATTATTAGTTATTAGTTAGTCATTCGTGTTTAAAAACATAATTAGAGTGCTTTGTTTACATTCACGGATTTAATGTTTAGAAATATAATTAGCCAGCTTTTTTTTCTTTCTTCTTTTATTTTTATTTTTTTTTCATAGTCGGGGAACGTTAGTATTATTAGTTATTATTACTATTCATGCTTAGAAATATAATTAGGGTGTTTTGTTTGCATCCACGGATTTAATGTTTATAATTATAATTACTGTGTATTGTTTGCATTCACGGTTTTAATGTTTAGAATTATAATCAGTGTGTTTTAATTACATTTAGGGATTTAATGTTTTGGATTATATGGTGGGCTTTGGTTCGCATTTGGGGAATGTTATTACTATTAGTTATTATTATTAACAATCACTGCTTTTTTAGTTGTTGTTTTTTTTTTGTTGTTTGTTTTTTAAAGAGTTCTTGCTCTTCCAGATTAGTGCCTATTACATATTTTAAATTTTCTTTTCATTTAGCTAGTTCTGTGGGAGTCACCTGGTACAGGTTGTGATGTGGTGCCATTTGACCGTAAGGACAAGTTTTCTAGTGACTCCTGTTGGAGTCTGCACAGTCCCTTCATCTGGGGAAGGGCCAAGTGCGAGGGGGGGGGTTGGGTTTTTTTTTTGTTTGTTTTTTGTTTTGTTTGTGTTTTTTTTTTGTGTTTTTTTTTTTTTTTTTTTCTTCTCCTGGGGTGTGGGCGGGGATTGGGAAGGATGGCAATATTTTACAACCCTTATTATGAACAACAGGTCACATGGCTGTTGATTTGAAAGCTTCCTCGACATCATCTGCTGTCAGATTCCTAAGCTGGAATGTTAAAGGTCTTAACAATCCGGTGAAACGGTCTAAAATATATTCTCATATGAAACGCCTGAATCCAGACGTAATATTCCTACAGGAAACACATTTGCAAAATTCAAATCAGGTCAGGCTTAAATATCCATGGATTGGGGAGATTTACCACTCGAGCTTCAACTCAAAAGCCAGAGGAGTTGCCATACTATTTAATAAGAATATTCATTTTACAGCATCAAAAATAATGAAGGATACAAATGGCAGATTTCTTATAATCGCGGGCTCTCTGTTCCATACTCCCGTTTTATTAGTGAACATTTATGCACCAAACTTTGATAACCCAGACTTTATAAACAATTTAGTAAGCACACTTCCATATCTTGACACTCATCTGTTAATTTTAGCTGGGGACCTGAATTGTGTTATGAACACATCATTAGATCGCTCTTCATCTCGGCCCTGCACACAGTCTAATATGTCTAAATCTATTTTGGATTTTGTGTCCCAAAATGGATATGTAGATCCATGGAGGGCACAGAATCCACTAACAAGGACCTATTCTTTTTACTCGCAGGTGCACCAATCCTATTCCCGTATAGATTATTTTTTTGTTGACAGCTCTTTAATGCAGAGAGTCACTTCTTCTGAATACTATCCGATTGTTATCTCAGACCATTCTCCTCTAAGCATTGATATAAACTTTATAAATAAACCCCGTTCTAGTCCTCGTTGGAGATTTAATAGTCTCCTGTTATCAGATGAGCCATTTAATAAATTCATCTTATCAGCAATTGACGATTTCCTAATGTTCAATAAGAGCGATACAATTTCTCCCTCACTATTATGGGAAACATTAAAAGCCTATATTCGTGGTCAGATTATTTCTTTTTCAGCTAATGTCAATAAAAATCTACGCACTAAGATATCAGAAATATCAACAAAAATTCAGAATATTGACAGGCAAAATGCCGTTAATCCGTCACACGATTTGCTGAAACAGCGACAGGATCTTCAAATGGAACTTGATCTTTTAACAACATCTGATGCGGAGCGTCTCTTAATCCGATCTCGAGCCACTTATTATGAGCATGGGGAAAAACCAAGTAGACTTTTGGCACATCAACTGAAACGAAAGGCTAGCTCTCACACAATATCGCAAATCAAGGATCGATCGGGCAACCTTGTCTCAGACCCTGTCTCCATTAGTGACACCTTTAAAAAATTCTACTGCGATCTGTATAAATCTGAACTACAAGCAGACTCAAACGAGCTACTCGCCTTTCTTCAGAATATTGACATTCCTAGGATAGACAAATTGATTTCTGACCAACTTGAGGCTCCCATTAAATTAGAAGAAATATTAGAGTCAATTAAGAATATGCAAAGTGGTAAAACACCTGGCTCGGATGGTTTCTCTGCCGAATTTTTCAAAAAATTTAAAGATAAGATAGCCCCTCTTCTTCTCGAGGTTTATAATGAGTCATTCGGGCGTGGCCTGCTACCTCCCACCTTGACTCAAGCTTCAATCTCTCTCCTGTTAAAGAAGGATAAAGATCCTACTGCTTGCGAGTCTTATAGACCCCTTTCACTCTTGAATGTGGATTTTAAGATTTTGTCCAAAATACTCGCAACTCGGCTTGAGACAGTTCTCCCTCTGATTATCTCACAAGAACAAAATGGATTCATCAAAGGTCGCCAGTTGTTTTTTAATACCCGTACAATATTGAACACAATTTTTTCAACTCATTCCCCCAAGTCTCCTGAAGTAATCATTTCTCTTGACGCCGAGAAAGCTTTTGATCGAGTAGAATGGGAGTATCTCTTTGCCGCTCTTAATAGGTTTGGTTTTGGAGAGAGGTTTGTGTCCTGGATCAAACTACTTTATACATCTCCTCAAGCATGTATTCTTACTAATTCCATCCAATCGGACTATTTTTCGGTGGGGCGTGGTACTAGACAGGGTTGCCCTCTTTCCCCCCTCTTGTTTGCGTTAGCCATTGAGCCTCTTTCTGTTGCCCTAAGATCCCTTTCTTCTTTTCACGGAATCATCCGCTCTGGCGTCGAGCTTAAACTGTCCTTATATGCAGATGACCTTCTCCTGTATGTTTCTGACCCATTATGTAGCCTTCCCCCAATTTTAAATACTCTGGAAAAATTTGGATCGTATTCCGGCTATAAAATTAATTCACTTAAAACCGAATGCTACCCAGTGAATTCATTAGCTTTAAAGCTTAAGCCCTCTGATATCCCTTTTAAGCTCAGTCCCTCGGGGTTTAGATATTTGGGAATTAATATTACACGTACTCTGCCCTCGATGTTTTCTCAGAATTATACCCCACTAGTCTCCCAAATTGCATCAGACCTTCAGAGGTGGAACTCTCTCCCTCTTTCACTAATAGGCAGGATTAATATTATCAAAATGAATGTGCTACCTAGACTTCTGTTTTTATATCAAAACATCCCTTTGTTTCTGCCCAAACAGTTCTTCAGGTCCCTGGATCAGATGGTCTCTTCCTTTCTGTGGAATGGAAAGGCCCCCAGAATGAGACTTTCTTTATTACAACAGTTCACCACAAATGGTGGTCTTTCTCTACCCAATTTTACAATGTATTACTGGTCCTCGCATATTCATAAACTGAATTATTGGTTAAATTCACCGGATCTGATTTGGTGCAAACTTG
>JBBPBX010012876.1:0-17169 GCA_038048925.1 Garcialebias charrua
GGAAATTCCTCCAGCTGCCACTGGTCCAGTCGTGTATCTGATGTGACCTCAGATGTTCTGTTAGTGCTGGTGTATAAGATGTGTATGACCCTCAGCTACTTCCACACCAAACTGTAGCCCTATATTTGTGACATTCACTGAGGTACCATATACAGGTAGTCCTCGACTTACGGTGGTCTCGACTTACGACAATTCGACTTTACGAACGCGCTCCCATTGAAAAGCATTGTTCGAGTTACGACGTTTATGCGCCTTTACAGCAGAAAATACGGTACCAAAACAAAACTTAGGGGAGCTTAAAACTTACAGGAGGGCTCAGTGAAAACTTACAGAGCTGGCAGACCTCTGGACCGTGTGTGGAAATACAGGAGGAGCGGAGGACAGCTGAGCAACGAGCTAACATGCTAGCAATGAGCTAACATGCTAACAGACGTTGCTGTAAACGCTGTGGACCTCGTGAAGAAAGCTGCAGAGCTCAGAGGTGCAGGAGCTAACATGCTAACAGACGGAGGAAGAAATGACCAGCTCCCAGTAAGAAATTAACTCTTTTTCCCTTCATTATGGCTCCTAAATGTATGTGTTTTTTGATAATTACAGTATGTAGAGTAATGTGTTAGGATAGGCTAAGTGCGTGGTAAAATATGAGGTGCCGTTTGGACATATTTTCGAATTACGGCGATTTTCGTGTTACGAACGGGCATAGGAACGGAACTCGTTCTTAAGTCGGGGACTACCTGTAGTTGTTTTTGTGTGTGTGTTTTTTTAAAGGTTGATTATCTGTGTGGTTCATCGTGAATTAGGTTGACTCCAAAAGTGAATCAGTTCAAAATGTGCATCGAGTCATCACTTCCTGAGAGTTGTATTGCAATCCATCCAGTGGTTCAGGAGATATTTTGCTAAAAGAGAAACACTAGGTATCCCCCAGGATTTAAGCAAAGATGTTGTCCCATGTGTTGAAGCGTGCTGGTGATGATGCCCATCTACCAAACTAAAGTTTACCTCAAGATTTGTAAAACTGGTTGAATTATTGTATTTTTTGTTTTCTGAAATCAGTTTTCTGTGGAGAACATTTTAAACTGAGTTGACTGCTAAAGGTAATGAATTGTACTTGCACTGATTGATTCCTGTTTCAAGAAGATCCACCACATTGTTGAGGAGATATTTGTGCAGAGATGATTTCAATGATTCATGACAACGTTTTAAACGCAGCTCTCCCACAGTTATCACTCAGTGTAACTGTGCTGTCCTCACGACACGTGACTATGTGAGGCTAGACAGCCAGCTAACAAAAAGTAAATAATAAAAAAAGTCCCCACTCAAGCTTGCTTTCTTGATTTTTACTGGACTTCTTGAACTTTCTTTACTTTGTAAATTTTTGTAACTGAAATGTACAGAAAAGAAAAACAACTGAATAATACATGCCAACGTTATACACACCACGCTTAAACAATACAATAGCTTAACTCAACTTAGCTCAATATTACACACACGTTAAATGGTGTTCCTATTTTAATACTTACAAAGACGAAAACCTTCCAAGGTACAAGTGGTAAGAGCATATTTAGCGCTATGAGTTATCTTAACCGCTGTTAACTGCTATTAACTGCCGTTTTCGACAAACTTGTCCCGATACGTCAAAGATTGTACCTTACGCAAGAGTGCTCACTCCTAGCGTGCAGCATGTAAAACGATATTCTCAAGAGAGAGAGGAGCCACTCTGACCAGAATTTAAAACCCAAACATCTTCTACGTTTCTACCATGCATTTACTTAAACTAGTTATAACTTTAAATTTCTGTCTTTTAACAAAAGGCAGCACACTCCCCGCTTGATATAATCACATTCTATCACAACAAACAATATTACATATTTGAACTCACTTGGTCATTTAGCATCAAATGACAATCACTCGGTTTCTGAAAGTAAAACAATAATCTCTGAAACTGGTCTTAAGAATACTTTAACAGTCCCATTTTGTACAATTCGTACTTCTACTTTGCGGACTTTTGTGTCTCTGCTGGTAAAAGTCCTCACCACCAGTCCCATGGGCCACTCGTTCCTGCTAGCCTGAGAGTCTTTTAGCAGGACCACATCTCCTTTTTTGACATTAGGTCTGGTTTCCATCCATTTGCGGCGACTTTGTAAAGTGGGCAAATATTCTCCTTTCCACCTTTTCCAAAAGGTGTTAGCAAGGTGTTGCACGTGTTTCCACTGTTTTCCAAACAGTTGTCCTGAAGAAAAGTTCCCAGATGGAGCGGAAACAGCACTCATTTTCTGTGTTAACAACATCGTTGGAGTGAGCACTGCAGGACAGTCGGGGTCAGTGGATATAGGAACAAGAGGCCTTGCGTTAATAATTGCCATCACCTCAGCCATAAAGGTACTTAGGACTTCATGAGTGAGACGTGTTTGTTCTGTTTGTGAGAGCATTGCATCTAGAATGCGCCTGGCGATTCCTATGAAGCGCTCCCAGGATCCTCCCATGTGAGAAGCATGAGGGGGGTTAAAAATCCAAATACATCCTCTTTCTTGCAGGTACTTCTGTACGGAAGTGTCTTCTTTCTCCAAGTCTAGTTCTTTACAAGCTCCTATAAAATTTGTCCCTCTATCTGAACGCAGAAGCTTGGCTGGGCCGCGAATGGAGAAGAACCTTCTTAATGCATTTATAAAACTGTCAGCAGACATGGTCTCTATCAGTTCTATATGCACAGCTCTAGTTGACATGCACGTAAACAACACAGCCCAGCGTTTACTTTGAGCGCAGCCACCTCTTGTGCGACGTGTCACAACAGTCCAAGGCCCAAACACATCTAGACCAACTGAGGTGAAAGGTGGTTCAGGGGTGATTCTGTCTGCAGGTAAGTCTGCCATTTTCTGAACCTGCATTTTGCCTCGCAGCTTACGACATGCAACACACTTATGAATGACAGAGGATACCAGGCGTTTACCTCCAACCACCCAAAATCCAGCACCACGGACAGCTCCTTCTGTCATGTGTCTTCCTTGATGAGACACTTGCTCATGGAAGTGTCTTACTAGTAACGTGGCTATGTGGCAGGTAGATGGGATGATCAGAGGGTGCTTTTCATTCTCTGTGAGGTCGGCAGAGGACAGACGCCCCCCAACTCTTAAAAGGTTGTCTTCGTCCACTATGGGACTGAGCTTTTTGAGTGTGTCAAGTTTTACATTTGTCTGTCTTCCTTCTTTCTGGTTTTTGAATGTCTCCTTGTATGCATCTTGTTGAACAGCTCGTATGACGACGGCTTTGGCTTGTGTGAGTTCTTGAACGCTTGGTATCTCACTGAAACTTTTCCATCCCTTTTTTCCATTTGTCTTTTGTTTGAAGGATCTGATGACATGAATGAGTCTGGATATGACTCTGCACAGTGTGGTCCAGCTGGAATATTTTTCAAAACGCTCTGAGCTTAGCTGAGACTTCATTGTTGTAGTTTTTAGTACTTTAACTTCTGGACGTATCTCTTTATTAGGCAGCTTTTTTCTCTGAGAGCAAAAAGGTAAGGGTGCCACCCAGCTGTTCTCTTGGTTTTGATAGACTTCATTGTCCATTATTGTTAGAAATGTTTTGTCATCAATTGACATAGCTTGTTTGTCATCATACTCAGACCTAACAAACACAGTGTGTCCCAAACTATCCGTGTCACAAGCAGGTTTAAAGGAACCCCATAATTCTCTTTAACATGAATTATGTTTGGGCAGGGCTCAAAGTAGGATGCACGACCATTATCTAAGGTGTGTGTTCTGTAAACGTTGACCTCTGACTGACCATGAGCGTTTCCTAAACACACTTCTCCCACAATAACCCAACCTAAGTCTAGCCTCTGGGCATAAGGTACATTGTTGGGCCCAACAATGTACCTTATGCCCAGAGGCTAGACTTAGGTTGGGTTATTGTGGGAGAAGTGTGTTTAGGAAACGCTCATGGTCATGTCTGTGCTTTTCCAGAGCAAGTCTTTAATGTGTAAGGAATAGGACTGGACTCAATTTCAAAAAGGCTGAAAAACTCTGACTTTGCTAGTGACCTATTTGACTGTTCGTCTAGTACAGCATACATTTTAATAGCTCTTTCTTTTTGGCCAGCAGGATATGCTTTGACTAGACTGATCTTAGAACATGAGCGTGGACTATCACCTTGTCCACATATCTCTGTGCATTTTGAGACAACTGAGGGTGAGTTGTCTACTTGCTCTTCACTGTCATTGTTTTCTTGTATTGTGCTCTCTGGAGTGCAAGAGGGACCAGGATGCATTGCTGATAAGTGTTTTGAACTGTCGCACTCTATGCATTTAACTGCTACTTTACAGTCTTTTGCAAGATGTCTGACAGATCCACAGCACCTGTAGCAGATGCGATGCTCTTTCAAGTAGGTCTTTCTTTCCTCAATGGGTTTATTTCTAAAAAGCTTACACTTTTTGAGCGGATGTGGTTTTCTGTGGATTGGGCACTGGCGATCTGGTTCCTCCAATTCATTTGGACTCCTTTGCTTAGACTCTGCTGTGATCTCTGTTTTATGTGCAGAAACAGTAGTTTTGCGACTGTATGGTTTCAGTTTTTCTGCGTGAGAAAGGAAATGGCTGTTAGGATTGAATATTGCAAAGCTAGGGTCATTTCTCATTTTTGCCTGCTGCTGAACGAACTGTGTGAAAACTGCGAAAGGAGGAAATGACACCCTATGAGTCTCTTTGTACTGCGTTCCTACAGTTGTCCATCTTTCCTGTAAGTTGAAGGGAAACTTTTCAACTATTTGTCTGACTCCTCGAGCTGTGTCTAGGTATGCAAGCCCAGGCAGGCCACCATCTTGTTTAGCACACTGAAGCTCCATTAAGATGTCGCCGAGCTCTTGCAGTTTAACATTGTCTTTGTTTGTCAGCTTGGGAAAGTCTTCTACTTTTTTTAAAAGTGCGTCCTCAATAGCCTCGAGTGAACCATAACACTCTTCAAGGCGTTGCCAGATCCTCTCGGAACCTGCCGCAGGATTGAGGACGTGTACAGCACGAATGCGTTTTGCCTGTTCAGATGACTTTGGACCTAAATATTTTGTCAATAAGTCTAATTCTTCTCTTGGAGACAGACTTAGGTCTTTGGTGGTGCTGATGAATGAGGTTTTCCATGCCCAATAATTTTCAGGTTTGTCATCGAATTGTAGAAGACCTGTACTCACTAATTCTTTGCGGATAAGGTATTTTGCAAAATCTTGAGTATTGTTTGTCGAGCATGTGTGCACAGTCGGCTCCTGTTTAATTACACTGTTTGTTGATAGTGGGTTTGTTTGAATGTTGACTGCGACAGGATTGGCTACCTGTGCACTGCCTTGTATTTTTTGGGCATGGTCATTTCTTTCATGAGGCTGTTCTTCATTGTGCTGAGTGTCAGGGAAGAACTCACACTGCTGTTGAACATATTCACTCGTTCGCTGCGCAGGGCTGTTAGGTTCCGCTTCAACGCAGAGTTCTCTACAGAGCTCCCCGCTCTGATTCTCTGCTTCTTCATAAGCTGTGGCTTCTGCTTCAGCTGCAGCTATTGCTTTTTGACACTGGAGGACATGTAGATCTGCATCTAGTTCAGCTTTTTGTTTCATCATGTCAGCTTCTTTTTTAGCGAAGGCTAGTTGCGCACGTGCTGCTTGAGCTTTAGCGTAGGCCCTCGCAGCTGAAGAACCTGTTGATGATGAAGACGTTCGATGAGACTGCCTGGTGGGTGCTCTGGATACCTGTGACCTGGTGTCGAATGGTTGTGGTTGCTGCTCCCCTGTAGCTGATTGAGTGGTAACTTCTGGTTGTTGCTCATCACCAGTTGCTTCACTTGACTGCTCAGCATCGTAGTCTCTGTGATAGCTTCTCCCCGAGCGAAGACTCATGTTGCTTAAGTAGCTCTGTATGCTTGAACCCGCTGAGTAACACGTCTTTTTACTGTGCTGTCCTCACGACACGTGACTATGTGAGGCTAGACAGCCAGCTAACAAAAAGTAAATAATAAAAAAAGTCCCCACTCAAGCTTGCTTTCTTGATTTTTACTGAAGACTTCTTGAACTTTCTTTACTTTGTAAGTTTTTGTAAAAAGACGAAAACCTTCCAAGGTACAAGTGGTAAGAGCATATTTAGCGCTATGAGTTATCTTAACCGCTGTCAACTGCTGTTAACTGCCGTTTTTGACCAACTTGTCCTGATACGTCAAAGATTGTACCTTAAGCAAGAGTGCTCACTCCTAGCGTGCAGCATGTAAAACGATATTCTCAAGGGAGAGAGGAGCCACTCTGACCAGAATTTAAAACCCAAACATCTTCTATGTTTCTACCATGCATTTACTTAAACTAGTTATAACTTTAAATTTCTGTCTTTTAACAAAAGGCAGCACAGCTGTCATTTTATGAACGAACACGTTTTGCCTCAGAGGCAGGAAACGTAGCCTTATATGGTGTTTCGAGGGGTGGGAATTATGTAAATAACCTCTCCGTGTGCACGCTCAGGTGAATAGAACAGGTGGGATTCATCATATTTGCGCAGCCATTTACACACTTTTCCTGAGGATAGAAGAGTTGGTTGAATCTGACGTGGCATGTTCGTACGAACGCTTCGTACAAACAAAAGTAGGAGAAATTTAGGATAAAAATACGAACATGTTCGTGCATGAGGGCCAATTATTTCTTTGCTGAGAAAAAATATATTTCTTAGCTGACTTTATAGCACAAGGTTTTTCTGAGCTTGACCGTTTCACAAAATGGTCAAATCTGCTGGATTAAAAAAAGTAGTTCGCCATTTGCACGTTAGCGCGTTAGCATTAGCTTCCACTAGCTTTGCTAATACATAAGCGCTTTTGAAATTGCGGACCTAAATAAATTAATAAGCGCTTTAGAAATAGCGGAACTAATTTTTGGATTAGCGCTGCCCAGCACTGCTAATGTGTTTCAAGATGTGATTTAAAAACACAGAGTTGAAGCCTGTCACAGCTGATTCCACAGTTTAGGAGCTACAATTGAAACAGCAAGTCACATCTGTGGCCCAGACTGGACCTCGGGACAACTTTAAGCACATTATGATTAGAGCTAAGGGATCTGGACTGCACGTAAAGCTGCACGAGGTCAGACAGATCTACAAAGTACAAGAGCCTGTCCTTTCAGGGCCCTGTAAGTCATCAATAAAATCAAAATATCAAGTCTAAAAATTGCTCTCTTCAGGTTGAGGGTGAGGTTCTGCCTCAAGTGGAGGAGTTCAAGTATCTCAGGGTTTTGTTCACAAGTGAGGGAAGAATGGAGCATGAGATTAACAGATGGATTGGTGCAGCGTCTGCAGTATTGTGGACTCTGTACTGGTCCGTTGTGGTGAAGAGAGAGCTGAGCTGTAAGGCAAACTCACTTTTTAATGGTCAGTCTACGTTCCTGCCCTCACCTCTTGTCATGAGCTCTGGGTAGAGACTGAAAGAATGAGATCATGAATACAGGCAGTTGAAATGAGTTTCCTCTGCAAGGCAGCTGGACTCTCCCTTAGAGACAGGGTGAGAAGTTCAGTTATCAGGAGAGACTCAGAGTAGAAACACTGCTCCTCCACATCGAGAGGAGCCAGTTGAGGTGGTTCAAGCATCTGGTAAGGATGCTTCCTGGTCGCCTCCCTGGGGAGGTGCTCAGGCATGTCAGACTGAGGAAGACCCAGGACACGCTGGAGAGACTACGTCTCTCGGTTGGTCTGGGAACACCTTGGAGTCCTCCAGAAGAGCTGGAAGAGGTGGCTGTGGAAAGAGATGTCTGGACCTTCAGAGTCAGAGTCAGAGTCAGAGTCAGAGAGAATTTATTGTCATTTGCACCGCATGTAGTACATGTGTTGAAAACGAGATTATGTACACAGGGTCCCAGTTACATCCAACAACAAATGCAAGAGAAATACAATAATAACATCTAGGATTAACTAAGAGAGACATCACATCAGCTAGTAATACACTAAGCCCTAATGTAGTAGAAAAACATCATTATAAACAGCAGCACGAACATGAGCAGATGGTCACAGATGAACGCAGCAACAAGAAACAGATCAGTACAGTATCAGTATGATGTGACATTTTGCAGTGTTTATTCTTATTATTTATTTATTCATGAGTCTGACAGCCTCAGGGTAGAAGCTGTTTCTCAGTCTAGTGGTTCTACATTTGATGCTCCTCAACCTCCGTCCCGAGGGGAGTGGTGCAAAGAGTGAGTGTGCTGGGTGAGTGAGGTCTTTCATGATGCAGGTGGCTCTTTTTCTGCATCTGGAGGTGTAAATGTCTGTGATGGTGGGGAGACTGACTCCCACAGACTTCTGTGCAGCCTTCACCACTCTCTGCAGAGCTTTCCTCTCTGCAACTGTGCAGCCTCCATGCCACACGTTGATGCTGGAGCACAGGACGCTCTCCACTGCACACCTGTAGAACGAGGTGAGGACTGGGCTGCTCAGACCAGCTCGTCTCAGCCGTCTGAGGAAGTAGAGTCTCTGATGACCTTTCTTGATCAGGCTGGTGGTGTTATTGCTCCAGCTGAGGTTATCATTCAAGTGTACACCCAGGTACTTGTAGCTGGAGACCACCTCCACCGCAGATCCACCTATATACAGTGGGGTGTGGGTGTGTTTGTTCCTTCTGAAGTCCACAATCATCTCCTTCGTCTTCTTCACATTCATGTGAAGGTTGTTCTCTTTGCACCAGCTCTCCAGATGTTCCACCTCCTGTCTGTAGCTGGATTCATCATTATCTGTGATGCATCCCACCACAGCTGTATCATCTGCAAACTTAACAATATGACAGCCTGGATGTGTGGCTATACAATCATATGTGAGCAGAGTGAACAGAAGAGGGCTCAGCACACATCCCTGAGGAGAGCCAGTGCTGAGGGTGATGGTGGAGGAGGAGAAGTTGTGGATCTTCACGGACTGTGGTCTGTCTGTTAAGAAGTCTAAGACCCAGTTACAAATAGAGGGGCTTAGTCCAAGTGTGGATAGTTTGTCTATCAGAGTTTGGGGGATCATGGTGTTGAAGGCAGATGTGAAGTCCACAAAGAGCAGACGCACGTATGAGTCCTTCTGATCCAGGTGGGTGAGAGCAGTGTGGACCACGGAGGAGATAGCGTCCTCTGTTGATCGGTTCTCACGATATGCATATTGATGAGGGTCCTCGTTGATGTTGACGGTTGTCTTGATGTGGGACATGACCAGTTTCTCAAAACATTTAGCGACTATCGGGGTGAGGGCCACCGGTCTATAGTCATTCAGACCAGTCACTGTGGAGCTTTTTGGGACTGGGATGATGGTGGCAGTCTTCAGGCAGGTGGGAACTGACTCCAGTGCAAGTGAGGTGGTGAAGATGTCAGCCAGCACCTCACAGAGCTGGTCCGCACATTCCTTCAGAACTTTCCCTGGGATGTTGTCTGGACCCGTAGCTTTATGAGGGTTGATCCTTCTGAGACTACCTCTCACTTCTGCTGCGGTCACTTTGAGGTGCTCCTCGTCTGGTGATGAGGTGAGTCTGGTGCTAGTTGGTCTGTTTGGATCATCAAAACGTGCATAAAACTTATTGAGGGCATCAGGCAGGGATGGGTCCCTGGGGCATTGTTTGCTTTTGCCCTTGTAGTCTGTTAAGCATTTGATGCCCTGCCACATGCTCCGTGGATCATGTGAGGTGAACTGTCCCTCGATCCTCTGTGCATACGCGGCTTTGGCCTTCTTTATGCCATCATCCAGTTCTCTCCTGCACTTTCTCAACTCCTCAGTGTCTTTAGACTTGAATGCAGTGTCCCTGGCTGCCAGCAGGGTGCGGACATCTTTATTTAGCCAGGGTTTTTGATTGGGGTAAAATTTAACACACTTTCTTATGGATACATTTTCAGCACATGTACTGATGTAACCCAGGACAGAGGAAGCATAAAGCTCCAGGTCAATTGAATTTCCATTCGTAGCTGCCTCTTTGAAGACAGACCAGTTTGTGTTTTCAAAGCAGTCCCTCAGCATGGGGGAACTATCTTGGCGCCACGATGTTATCACTCTTTGTTCTGGCATCGAACGTCGGAGTGGGGGGAGCTGTCTAGGGACCAATAGCAGGGAGCGATGGTCGGAAGCCCCGATCGGTGGGCGTGGCTTCGCCGTGTACGCCCCCTTCACATTCGTGTAGACCTGGTCTAATGTCTTATTTCCTCGTGTTTCTGTGAAAACGTGCTGATTGAAGGTTGGAAGGATGGCACGTAAATCCACGTGATTGAAGTCCCCGGAAACAATGAAAAACCCCTCAGGATATTTACACTGCAGCGAAGTGAGTAACTCATGAATTTCTTCCTGAGCGACTTTAGCATTAGCATCGGGTGCTATGTAAACATTGCTTATTATTATCGCTGAATAGTCGCGGGGGAGGTAATGTGGCCTACATCTTATTGTTAAAAGCTCCACAGCAGCTGAGCAGATCCTGCTGATAACGGCACAGTTCGTGCACCAGTCTTTGTTAACGTAAATACAGACACCCCCACCTCGCGTTTTCCCCGTAGTCTCGATGCTCCGGTCCGTTCTGAAAAATAGTTTATTATCCAACTCGTAAACAGAGTCAGGAGTGTCTTCATTGATCCATGTTTCCGTGAGACAAAGCACCGAACATCTCCTCATCTCCCCAGACGTTGTTACTCTCAGACGAAGCAGATCCATCTTGTTGTCGAGCGAACGCACGTTAGACAGAAATAAAGCCGGCATCGGGGGTTTACCGGTTTTAGCGTCTGCTCGTAGTCTCGTCATGATTCCTGCTCGACAGCCACGTTTTTTCCCTCGAGAGCACCTCTTTCTCTTCTTTCCTCCGCGCATCTGCTTCCAGAAAGATGATCTAAGCAGATCCAATCTTCCGAGTTCTGATTTGAGTTCGTTGCTGATTTCAGCTGTGCCTTGTGGTAAATCCGCTCCAATTCTCAACAGCTCAGTTCGGCTATAATTCACCCGCAAAAAACGCGCAGAGTCAGGTACAAAAACACTATTAAAACTACTAAAAACTGGGGATGTTCTGGAAGCCCATGAAGCTGCTACTGGTCTGAGCGCGGCCATCTTGGTATGTCTTCAGTCCCTGCTGCCCCCGCGACCTGACTTAGGAACAAGCAGAAGATGATCGATCGATGGATGGATGGATGAATGCTTGGATGTTTGGATGGATGGACAGAATTCTAAAACAAACAGGAAACAAATAAAGGTGAGTGATTACTGGAGAGATGTTCATGCTGTTTTATTTGTGTTAAAAGTCAAGCTCACCGTTCTGAACTAACTGCAGTCATGAGAGGCCGGCCCGGCTCACACCGTCACCCCGAGAGTCACTGTAGTCCAGATGGGAGGTAATAAAAATGTGACTCACTCATTCAAAGTCCATCCATCCATTATCTTTTACCCACTTTTTCCTTTTCTGGTTGGGGGGTGGGGGTGGGGTCACTGGTGCCCATGTCCAGCTAACACTGTGTGAGAGGTGGGGGACACCCTGCATGGGCGTAGCCAGGATTTTATGAGGGGCGGTTCGTTTAAAGAAAAAGTGGACCTGAAAAGAGAACACACCTTGGTGGTTCACTGGAAGCGCGTCGGGTTGCCACTCCAAACTTTATCTCGACTTGGGTTCGATTCTCACTTGGTTGAACTTATTTTACGTTTGTCTTTTATTGGATGAAAAAAAAGGAGTTTGTGTTAGCCACAGGCATATTAAGTCTATGGTGTAAACCGGTTTGACATTAGCGGCATCTCCATACCTTCTCTTTCCACCTCTCTTAACACAGAACTTGTGTTGTGCAGGAGTTGTAGGCGGGACTTCATAGGCAAAGTGGGCGGTTCGTTCGAACCCCCCCTGGCTACGCGCATGCCCTGGACAGGTCTCCAGTCCATCACAGGGACACAGAGACAAACGAGAAAAACAACCATTCACTCTCTCACTCATCTAGAGACAATTAGAGTTACCAATCAGTCTAACATGCATGTTTTTGGTCTGTGGGAGGAAACTGGAGTACCTGGAGAAACCCCACACATGCACAGAGAGAACATGCAAACTGCACCCAGAAAGGACTCTGGACTGGGATTTGAACTGGCGACCTGCTCGCTGAGAGGCAGCAGCTCTACCAACTGCACCACCTCATTCAACGTCATGAAAGGATCAAAATAATTTCACTTGAGATTCAAGCCTCAGTTGAAGAATGGATCTCTTCAGAACTCGTTGGTTTCCCAAGGTTTAAATTCAGATCAAGTGTCACCCCCAAACGTTTGACTTGAGGTTTCACAAACAGCTCCACGCTGCCCAGCTCTGTAGGAGAAGCTCTGCACTTTGCATCAAATAATAACTTCAGTTTTGTCCTCATTAAAAGTTAGAAAGTTTGAAGCCATCCAAGCTTTTGCTCCAGTGAGGCAGTCAAGCAATGGTTTATCACCGACAACCTTCAGTTCCCCTGATGCCTCCCTCATTCAGTGGAGTGTAAAATCAAAGTCAAAGTCAACTTTATTGTCAGAACTGCAATATGTACAGGACATACACAGGATTGAAATTGCGTTTCTCTCAGTCCCTCGGTGCAACAGTAACCATTTAAACACTAAAACACTGAAACATTTAATAAACATAAGCATAAAATAGTAAAAGTGTAACACTGTCCTGAGTTTTTGCATAGTAGTATAAAAGTATGAAAATTTACACCAACACTAAAACACTAAACATTTAATGAACATAAGCATAAAATGAAATAATAAAAGTGTAATACTGTCCTGAGTTTTTGCATAGTAGTATAAAAAAGTATAAAAAGTATATCTATAAAATAAACTGAAGGTTCTAGCATTGACATTTGCAAAGAGTGGCAAAGCAGCATATAAGTTAATGTACACAGTATATGTATGAGGTAGTTGATGTTGGTATAGAGGCAAAGTGGCATATGCAGTAAGGCACATAAGGCACATTGGGCATCCTTAAATAAGGCTAGTCAGAGAATACTGTATATGTATCAGCAGTAGTGTAGATATAAAAGTAGTGTAAATGTAAACAGTAGTAATAAATGTAAACAGTAGTAATAAATGTAAACAGTATTAATAAATGTAAACAGTGAATGTAAACAGTAGTATGACTATAGGCAGTAATGTAATACAAACATTAGTGCAAATATGAGAAGTAGTGCAAACTGAATGAGCACATGACCGAGAGTTTAGTGAATAACCCGTTTGATGACACAGAGTCCAGTGTTAAAATCTTTGTGTTGAGTGGTAATGTGTGAGAAAGTTTTTTGTGTTAAGGCAGTTCAAATGGGAGGGGAGGCAGAGCAGGCAGAGTGTTTAGCATCCTGACTGCCTGATGAACAGAGCTGTCTCTCATGGTGTGGTCACACCGAGCAGCGTTTTTACCTCCAAAAGGCTCCTCACGCACGCAAGTGGACGCGCTACCCAGTGTTGTCCAAACTGTAGTGTTGCGGCGGCTTCGTGGCTGTGGCGGCGGGGTGTGGGAGGAGCTTACCGGTATACAGAGTCCTGCGCACAGAGTCACTGCACTCCGCCAGGCGAGGAGCCTTTTATTTCCGTCTCTGTCGAGCAGACTTGACTGGTCGTGAAGGAATTGTCGCGAACACACAGCTACAATGAGTTTCTCTTCCATAGTCCACGAGCTCGCGGGTCTTTTCTTTTTTTTTCCGACAAACAATACGTCACATAGTGCGCGCGCACCCTCGTTTCCGCGTCACATAGGGACTCTCCCACTGCCCCCTCTCTTCTCCCCCCGACTCTCCCTGATTGGTTGACACACCAACCAATCAGGGAGAGTTGAGCGGCGTTTGAAAGTTTGAACCGCGAAATCTTCAACATGTTGAATGCTCGGTTTGGAGGTGGAAGCCGGTTCACGTGCACGAAAAAACGCTCCTCAGCACGCTCAACACGCACGCGACCTGACGCCTGACGCCAGGAGGCTGCTGGAGGTGCGTCCACCATTGACTTTACATGGAAGCTGGAAGCTTTGGAGGTCAAAACGCTGCTTGGTGTGAGCACACCATCAGTCTGCTGGTTCGAGCCTGGAGACTCCTCAGTCTCCTCCCTGATGGCAGCAGTCTGAAGCAGCTGTGTAGTGGGTGTGTGGGATCACCTGCCATGCAGAGGGCTTTCCGAGTGAGGCGTTTGCTGTGTAAGTCCTGCAGTGAGGGCAAGGAGGTGCCGACGATCTTCTCAGCTGCTCTCACGATGCGCTGGAGGCTCTTGCGGCAGGATGCAGTACATGCACCAAACCACACCGTGATGCAGCTGGTCAGGACACTTTCTATGGCACCTCTGTAGAAGGTGCACATGATGGGGGTTGAAGCTCCAGCCCTTTTCAGCTTGCGGAGAAAGTAGAGGCGCTGGTGAGCCTTCTTGGCCAGTGATGCAGTGTTCCTGCTCCAGGACAGGTCCTTTGAGACGTGCACTCCCAGGAACTTGGTGCTGTCCACTCTCTCCACTGCGGTGCTGTTGATGGTCAGAGGGGCATGTTGTGCATCCCTCTTCCTGAAGTCCACAACAATCTCCTTTGTCTTCTCCACGTTGAGAGTGAGATTGTTGTGTCCGCACCACAAGGCCAGGCGGCTCACCTCGTCCCTGTAGTCCGTGAATGATGGTAAAATGATGGTAATGGCAACATGATTGAATATTTCAGTGAAAAATGTGGACTGGCTTCGTTTGAGACTTCTCCCTTCTGACTGACTGGTCAGCTTTACTAAAACAAAACTTATTTAAAACTGGAGCTTCACTTCGAGCAGTTCGTGTTTAATTCAAACCTGAGGTTTATGTGGATTTTGTTTTATTTATTAAGACTAATTTTAGTATTTCTCTTAAATTTCACCAACAAAATGTACAAGAATATACAGTTAATACAAGATGTTAATAAAGGGTCAGAAAATATAGTTCAAATGAAAAACATATGTGAAACTGTAGCTGAACGTGCACACTGAAGCTGGTTATCCTAAATCTTGCTCTTCAGTTACTGCCTCAAAGTAACGCAGGTCATCGTTTCCTGCGTTCACTGAGTTTTTACAAGATTATTCTCTTTATTTTTCTAAATCTACAGTTCTGTTTATTCACTTTTAGGCACATTTCTAAATCATGAACTTAAATGTGATGTTCCTTTTTTGTTTTGCTGTTGTTTTTTTTATATAATGTTGACACAATTCTAATGTAACCAAGTGTTTCTGATTATTTTCACTGCCTGGACTGTGTTTTATTGTGAATTTGAGCGAGTGTGATGATACGGCTTCTCTGTTTGCTCACTGGTGACAGAGAAGTTGTCGGGCCGGAAGCTGAACGTGGCGGAGGTGACCCAGTCAGAGATCGGACAGAAGCAGAAGCTTCAGACCGTTTTGGAGGCTGTCAACCGTCTGCTGAGGCCTCACGGCTGGACCATTGAGTGGAGCGTGGACAGTGAGTTGTAACGCTGAGTCCAGCTGTTTGCCTAAAGTCACGCCATGAGTTGCTCCCCAGCAGAGGTGGAGATCTCTTAAAGAAGCAGAATGATCTGACTGGAAGCAACGGAGTGAGACATATCTGAACTTTGATACTGTTAGCTTTTTTAACAGTTTGTCTGTATCAGTAGATTACTTTATGCCCTCAAAATGTCAAGTTCCTTTAAAGTTTGTGTGTGACATTTAGCGAACTAAATAGCTTCTTAATTGCTTGAGGGATGAGTACCGTACTTTCCGCCGTATAAGTCGCGTCAGTCCAAATATGTCTAATAAAGTTGGAAAAAAAAGCATCAATTAGTCAATTCGCCACATAAGTCACATGTATGTCACAGCTGACAACCTGGAAATGTGCGATGGTGTTGTGCCAAAAATTAATTGGCTGCCAAATGGCGGCCAAGGGAGCGTGCACAGGAGGACTTTAACAAGAATTGAACAAGATTAACTAGCCTGGTTAAAACCAGACCCTTGTCCTTCACTTCGGTTTGGACTAGGGTCTGGGATTTCTCCCATAGACAACGATTTCTCCGGTCGATTTTTGACCGGACCAATCAGAGAACAGAAGGCGGATTACCGGACCAATCAGAGAACAGAAGGCGGAGTTTTGAACGACGTCGACTGACGTCGTCAGTTAAAATGGCTGCCGCCACGAAGGAATTTTCATGAAAACAAGGTAAAAAACTATTATTTCTTTGCTGAGAAAAAATATATTTCATAGCTGACGTTATATCAGAAGTGTTCCTGAGCTTAACAGTTCCTAAATCAATTCACGAAATGGTCAAATCTGCTGGATTTAAATAGTTTCGGTTTGACATTTTCCAAACAGCCTCGGGTGCGCTACGAAAATAAATGATAAAAAAATCGAATTTTATCTCAAATGTTTAATCCAGGCCAACAGTCAGTAAATTAGAGCCATATAATTACACACTGGTAGCAGAAAAATATCCACCGAGTGGTTTCTGAGCTATTTATCTGATAGCCTGGACCTCGCCAGGCTAAACTAACAAAACTCCGCCTTGTGTTCTCTGATTGGTCCGGTAATCCGCCTTCTGTTCTCTGATTGGTCCGGTCAAAAATTGACCGGAGAAATCGTTGTCTATGGGAGAAGTCCCAGACCCTAGTCCAAAGCAAAGTGAAGGACAAGGGTCTGGTTTTAACCAGGCTAAAGATTAACACTTAAAAACAATTATTTGTTTGCTCGAAATTATAATAAAGTTGTGTCTCAGTTGAACTTTTACTTAATAAATGCACTTTAATGGTCAAATCAGCCAGTGGTTTCACTTTTGTAGTGGGTATACTGTGCTTAAACCAAACTGATAGTACAATGTAATCGTCAATTTATTTTGACTTTTAAGCAACTTGTACATTTCCAGAAGTTTCTGGTGTCTATATTTGAATAAATGAACAACAAACTTTATACAACAGTTGGCTTTGTATTAAAAACATGTTATAAGTTTTATAAAACAGTATCAAAGCAAAGCGTTGCATACAGATAGATTGTTACGGAAGCATTTAACTGCTGTTTACTGTATCAATGACATGAGTCTAATGATATGTCATGTATCATTGGGCACTTTTAAGTGGGCATACTGAAATTCTTAAAGGAGACCACAGATATGTTTTTAAAAATTTTATGGTATTTCTTTGGGGTTACCAGACACTGTTTATTCAATTTAATACACAAAATAATTCTTAGATAATCAATTATACCCTTTTTAATTCTGCCATTTTTAACTTTCGTTT
>JBBPBX010012876.1:34095-45795 GCA_038048925.1 Garcialebias charrua
TACACTCACCATAAACCTTTCACAAACCTTGCTGAGGGTAAAGTGTCCAACTAGTCAAGTCAATTTTATTTATATGATCATGATGAGTACCCATTTAGTCGGTCGACTTTCGGCCACTTTATTTATATAGCACAGTTAAAACAGATAAACTGTTATCAAGGTGCTTCACAAACACAACATAAAAAGGTTTAAAAATTTACAGAACAATATCACACACTAAAGGTAAAAATTATGATATTAACAGCAGCAAAAGTATAATAAAAATGTATAAGAACAATATTAAAATAAAAACACAGTAAAAAAAAAAAAAACTCTAAGTCAGTTCACACAGTATGAAATACCAGAGAGAAAAGATGGATTTTTAGCAGGGATTTGAACATGTGAAGGGAGGAGGCCTGTCTAATGTTGGGGGGCAGGTTGTTCCAGAGTTTGGGGCCGGTGACTGAAAACGCCCGATCTCCACGGAGCTTCACTCGTGTTTTTGGAACCGCCAAGAGCATCTGTTTAGATGATCTCAGGGCCCGCGAGGGAACATAATGGTTCCAGCAGTTCGGAGAGGTACACTGTAAACGATTTATCGTTAAATTTACAGTAACTTACTGGCAATTTTTATCCAGTAACTTACTGTATTTTATATACAGTAAAACTACTGTAAATAAATACAGTAGTTACTGTATTTTATTTTACGGTAAAACTACTGTAAGATTAAATACAGTAGTTACTGTATTTTATTTTACGGTAAAACTACTGTAAAACTAAATACAGTAATTACTGTATTTTCTTTTACGGTAAAACTACTGTAAGATTAAATACAGTAGTTACTGTATTTTATATTACGGTAAAACTACTGCAAAACTAAATACAGTACTTACTGTATTTAATTTTACGGTAAAAATAATGTAAACTAGTTACAGTATTTACCATTGTTTAGTATAAAAGTACTGTAAAACCAATTACAGTAATTAACGTTTTGTTTTTTGTTTTTCATTTTTAAAGTGAAACTGCTGTAAAACTATAACTTCAGTACTGTAATATTGTTTTCAATATGTGTAAACGTTGCACTGTACTATCTTTTGGTATAAAAACAACATTTTACTTCAATATAATTGTTTTTAGAAGTTTTTTCTTAGTGAATGCAATGTTAATATGAAGCAGATGTTAAAAAATTAGAATAACAAGTGAGAATTTTCTTGCACAACCAAACATTTAATTAACAAACAATTTTAGAAGTAAAACACAAAAACATGCATATAAAATTAACAGCAAATACAACCATTTTAAGCATTTCAGTAATCTATTAACCCATTAATTCACAACATAAACAATTGAGGGAGTATCCTGGAGCATCTCAATTGTCAATGTAGAAAAACAAAAACATTTTTTAGTAACCATTTCTACTTTATTGAAATGTTTTGTGTCTCCTCCAAGACAAATCTTCAGTCTCAGGAATTGCAGGTATGCTCATCCTTATAAGCTCGTCCTCCACATGGTGGACAAACAGGTTCAAAAAAAGTGTCTGTTCACATGCAAAAGAGGACCATCAGCCAAATGATCTATTGTTAGTGCCCTAATTATCGACTAATATTCACAAAGGGCTAAGTCATACTCACAATAACAGCATTGTAAAATGTGGACAATTATTTTGGGACAGACTTTTTTTTTCATCATCGTCATCATCGTCATCATCATCATCATCATCATCATCATCATCATCATCATCATCTTCATCATTATCATCATCATCATATTAATAATAATAATGTTAATAATAATAATATCAATAATAATAATAATTCAGATTTTGCAGTTCAACAAAAGTCTGTAATCAATTGAAATCAAGTGTGCTGATGCAGGGAAAAGATGCAGACAGTGTGCCTTTGCGGACGAGAGTTGAAAAACACTGATGTAGCTCTTCTGTGTTGGGCCATTCTTTTGAAAAGTGGTTGCTTTGTTTCCCCGATGTATAACCAGGCCAGGACTCTGCAGTTTACACTCATCTACAGGGCAGAGGTCACTCTTCAGGTATGAAGATGTTCTCATCCTTGATAGAGAGGAATATTGGCTTCAGAGAGGAGTAAGGAAGCCATTTTTGTGAAGAGAAACCACCTGTCAGTAAACTAGGGAGGGTTTCGGTGTCCAATTGTCCCCCTCTTACAGTGCTGTTATTGTGAGTATGACTCAGCCTTCTGTGAATAATAACCGACCATCAGAGCACTAATAATTAGTCATTAGGCTGATGGTCCTCTTTTGCATGTGACCAGTTTTGATTGTTGAACCTGTTTGTCCACCATATGGAAGCAGTGCTTAGATGGCTGAGCATACCTGCAACTGAAAAAGTCTCTTGGAGAACAGTTAAAACAGAAGAACCCATCCAGAGGACCTACTAAACTTTTTTAGATATTGAAGTAGTACCTCAGATACCACAAAAATAAAAACTTTGAATTATAAAAAATAAAACATATGGCACTCAGCTTTTTAAAAGTAATATCTCAAAAACAACTTGTAAAAATACATCAGTTTTAAAAGAGTTCATGACAAGGAGTGACAAAATAAAAACATTATTTAGTATTTTTTTTAAATCTGAAAAGTTGATTCTTGTCTTTTTACAATTAAAAGTGACACCTACATCAACAATTTAACAAAGCAATAAATACATAACATCTTAAAACTATGCAACTCTGCAATATACTACTGAATAAACAATAAAAAAACATAGAAAACAGCATTTTTTGACTTTTAGAACAATGTCCTACTGTTTAGTAGAAGTAGAGTTGAAAGATGAGTTTGTCCATGTAGTCTGTTGATGAGAAGTGACTTGGTGAGACCAGTATTGGTGATTCTCCTGGGAAAATAAAGGCATGATTTTTTATATGAATAAAAAGTTTAAGGCACAAACATATGGAAAAACTCACATTGACCAAAATATTTGGACAGGTTTCCAGTCATCAGGGCACTTTAAGTTAACTGATTAAAAAATGCACTTAAACATGAAAAATGTGAGATTATACGTTACTAAACAGGTAATTTATTTTTATTTTTTCATTAACTACGAAAAATGTTTTTTTAATTTTTAATTTTATTTAAATGCCTGGTGCCTGTAATAACAAAAATAAAATGGTTAAATAATATTTTAATTGTTTTGTTTATATGTAAATAAGACAGTCATTTGATATTCTAATATATCAATAACAGACTTGTGAATCGAATAGAAACAAAATCATATTGTGACAGACTTTGTGATATCAAGAAATATTGTATCGGCATGCAAGCAAATCGATACTGTATCATGATAAAGCTGGTAATTTACACCCCTATGCTCATTCATCCATTTTTACTGCGAGATGTCT
Organism: Garcialebias charrua; assembly: GCA_038048925.1. Classification (NCBI taxonomy): domain Eukaryota; kingdom Metazoa; phylum Chordata; class Actinopteri; order Cyprinodontiformes; family Rivulidae; genus Garcialebias; species Garcialebias charrua. Next base: position 37,443 of record JBBPBX010012876.1, read on the forward strand.
CCAGTTTATACCTGACACACTCTGCTCTCAGACAGTCCAAAAACATGCATGTTAGGCTGATTGGTAACTCTAAATTGACCCTGGGTGTGAGTGAGACAGGTCCCTCTTGTAAATTAGTCCCCGTGGCTCAATGAGGCTAGCCTGTATAAATAAAGGTTGAATGAAGACTTCTGGTAAGAGTGATAATTTTGATGTTTTTGAGAAAAATCTCCATCCTGTTTATTCATTATTGTGGACAATTTGATCTACAGGGAATGTTGTCCCTCTGTTACTCAGCATGTCACACACTCACAGATTCAACTGTGTGGAATTATGCATGAATGAAGAAGGGACCTGAACATTTTTGGATTACAAGCAGATGGTTGTGTAACTGTCGTACTGAACAGACACAGTGAGGAATAGACTACATCCTGCTTTGCCCATTAACCCACTAGCGATAGCCTTAAAGGGCGAAGCCTATATGAAATATAATGTTAGTTATGTACTGTAACCCCAGATTCTATGAGTATGGGTGCAGCTCTTTAAGATTCGGGCCTGACTGACTCCCATAGCTGAAGAAAAATCTTATTATCAGGGAGTCAAACCCTGGGCCCATCGCTATTTATATGGACCGGGGTGGGGTCCACACAGCAGGTGGGCAATGACTACAAGTTTTCAGTTTTCAGCTGCACATGCGTGCAAAGGGGTAAAATCACTAGCAATAGCCTTAAAAGAATGCACCTATGCTCATGGAATCTGGGGTTACGACACATCGAGAACACTACACTTGGCTATCACAGGAGATTCAAATTTCTCAAACATGCATGAATGGGTCAAAGCAACACTCTGGGGATGTTTTTGATGAAGGAATGACAATTATATAAAGATCAAAAATGTTGATTTTGCACAATACAACCCCTACAAGAATTTCTACATTATTACAAAAAGTTGTTATTTACATGACAAACCCAAACACTTACCTTAATGATTTTGCCAATCATAGTCTGCATATTCTTTGACAAAGGCAGCAACATGAGGATTCATGGCCACAGACTTCCTCTGAACCAGTTTTCCGGTCTTCTTGCTTACTTGGAACTTGGAGGAACACTTTGAATTTTCAGGATTTATCCTGACGAGAAACCTATGAAAATTAAACAAAAAAAGTTAACTGTTACATTGGTTTTGACTTTTAGTTTTTATTTAGGGTCCCCCATTACTCTCTGCTAAGGCAGAGATTATTCTTCCTGGAGCCCAAGGACTTGAATGAAACAACTTTGACACAATCAATGAATCATTGATTACTTGTCTATGAATACATTTTCTCACTTAACCTAACAAGATTACAATATGTAGAATTATTATCAGGTGCTTAATTTGCATTAATTCAAAAAGGTTAAGCCTTTAAGTCTTTGTATGTGCAAATTTGACTTTTATTAATGCAATGTTAATTTCTGAAACTATAATAAATCAACTTATGACTTGCATATAAATAAATGTAGAAATAACTTAAAATAATGATTGAGTAGGATTTTATCTGTTGTAAAGCTTTGACGTTGCACAAAAATGACAGCAATATTGTGAATTATATGCCATTTAAAATACATTTGCACGTCTTCAAATTGAGCATTTGAAAGTGAACTGTTAGTAGCAGTCATCTTTTATGAAGAGAATCCCATCGCATAAAGGGGGCATGTGCAGCAAAATTCAATGAAGCACATCAACATTTGAGTGGGCAGCAAGATTTGTGAGCACACAAGTGCACAGATGTGTTCGCTTGTATATTTGACTTTTGAGACTTTCCCACATATATGCTTCATGCAATGGGATTGAACAACCAGAATGTAAACAACTTAGTTCACCAGCTGGTAAAGATGCTAAATGTCCAGTAGCACTCCAAAGCATAATTATTCATTATTATTTAATTGATGAACATTACTGACCTTTGAATGAACTCTAAGGTTGAGGCAGCATCCTCTTGGTACTCGATGTTGAAAACATAAAAAGATGCAAAAAGAACAGCCAAGGCCGAGGTGAAGTCCACCTGAAGAGGACCTGGCTCAATGACTACATTACCCTCCAGGGCCAGCATCCACTTCTTTGTGGTCAGAAGTGATTCTCCTAAAAAAGACATTTAAATATCACACTTTACGGTTTACAAAAAATGTGTAGGTTATGCTTAATATTGCACTAAACATCTGATTTGTACATTAAAAATCTAACAATCTTACCTAGCAGGATTAGTCCTGGTGTGTTGGGGAGGGAGATATGTGTCTCAGCATCTGCCTGGGTGGTGGAAACCTGAACAATAAGAGGAAATAGAATATACAAATAGTGGGCATTTAATTAAGATTGATCAGTAATTTAAAAACTAGGGGAAAAAACAATTAGACTGTTGAGGAAAGGTTTAAACAAAACAGTCACTTTGAAAAAAATATCAGATATGTATCCGATTCGGTAACATACTGAAAAGGCATGGGAACGTAGCTATAGGTCACATGGAGGGGAAAAAAATCAGATTTGGGTCGCATTTGCCTGCTGTGTGAACATTCTGGATGTTAGACTTGTGTGTCCATTGGAACCGCTAAGCATTAGCAATGCTAACAAGGAGTTTGTTTGTAATCTGTGTCTTGCTATAGCTTGCAGATTATAACATTTATTCCGCGAAACCATAATGACTTAACAAATTTTAACTCAGGAGAAACAGCAACTAAACTGATGTAGCTGCCTGTCAAAATCATATTAGTTTTTTTTAAAGCTATCATTAGCCCTACGCTAGCCTACTAGAAAAGGAGTTTCATTTAAATATTAAAATTTACCACTTACCAGATAAAGAAGAAGTGTCTCATCTCATCATAGGTGTATAACACAGGAACATCTCCTTCACAAAAAGCAACTGCCTCCCATATGATTCAAATAGAAGTTGAATAGTAAAAAAATAAAAAATAAAGTATAAATTAAGCAGAAAAAAGAATAAAAATAACCAAGAGCACGAAATATTCCTGTCGGCCTCTAGTGTCAAGATGGAGGAACACCGTTTTTTTTTGGCGGTTGGTTCATTACTGTATTTTTTACAGTAGTCACAAAAAATACCCATAATGCATTGCAAATCAACAGTAAGGTACTGTAAATGTTTATACAGTACTTTACTGTTGATAATACAGTAATATTGATGTAAAAACAATCAAATCTACAGTAACTTACTGTAAACTGTATTTACAGTAAGCTACTGTTGCAAATACAGTAAATTTACTGTAAAAACAGTAAATTTACTGTAAAAACAACGAAAATCATTTACAGTGTAGGGGGGAGCGAGGCCAACTACTGAGGGGTAGTAAAGTGTCCTTTAACATGACAAAGCCCAGGCTCATTAACTTCTTCATGATTGACCGCAAATAGCTTAACTGGAATTAAAAATATTTTGTCTGATGGCACTTTATTAAATTAACCATTTCTTAGCACAATGAAAAAGTCATAAACTCATTGAAGATATGAGAAGAGGAATAAATTGATTTGGCTTGAACGCCTCTGACCCCGCTCACAGAATGTTTTACAATGTCCTGGACTGAGAAGGGGCTTGCTAAGAAAGGAGCCCATGTTTCAAAACAACGTGTTCAAGTTCAACTGTAGGCGTCAAGGTGAGGCTTTCAAACCTATGATCCGCGTATCAACTGTCAAGCATGGTGGTGGAAGTTTTGTGCTGTGGCAATGAGACATTACATAAAGTGGATGGAACAAAGAAGAACTTTACTTCAAATCAACAGCTAGTTGATTGTACCTATAGCTGCAATCAGGTTTTCAAACAGGAAAAAAAAAATCCTAAAACAACTTAACCAGCTGACTGGCTTCTGAATGGATAAAACAGGCTAACATTAAACTTCTGGGACGGAAAGTGTTCCAGGATACAAGAGCAGAGTAAGAAAAGGCCTTTTTATCGAGTTCAGTCTGCACTGAGGGGACGCTGCAGGTAATGGCATATTGAGAGCGCACGCCGTAACTGCACTGACAACATGACCTGTAGGAGGAGATATACAAAGGCAGCAGAGCAAGGAGTGATTTAAAGATGAAATGACCGACTTTCTGTTTGAAAACAACATCCATTTGGTTTGATCAGCATGTCAGCATATCCAACAATTTAGTCAGGTCATCTGGACAGTTTCTTTATTTTTTAATTCATTAATTTATTTATTTATTTTTGTGCTTTTTTGTGCTTCCATCCAGAAGGCTTCATCAGTTTGAGGAAACACCAAACAAAACTGCTTCCCCCCAAAAGTTTATTTCAAAGTGAAAAAAAAAAACCCCTGTTATGTTGGTGCTAAGATGGTCTCCGGAGCATCGACAGCCAATGAGGGAGAGGGCGTGCACACTCAATCCACTAAATCCATTCCAGGTTTTCATGGTTACAACAACTCACCACACCACATGCAGTAGTGTTTCTCCGAGGCCACTTGTCTGGCGGGGTGCTCATATCTGTGGGTGGCTTTGTGGATGGGGCGGGGGGAGGCGGGGGAGACTGTGTTGTGCGCTAGCTTAGCATTATGTTAGTGCCCCAGTTGTTGACCAGTGGTGGTGGTGGGGGGATGCGTGAGAGAAATGGAGTGTAACATGTAAAATAGTAATTGAATCAAGTGTTTACTTTTTTAGGTAAATGTTTAACAACTCGTTAAAATACACCAGACTGCAGGAAATAGCATCTAGTTTATGCAAAAATTTATGGGGGAAGACCCCCANCCCCCCCCCACACACACACACACACATTAAAAATGCTTCTGATGCCAATGATTGAGAGGCAACTTGCTGAGTGAGATTTTATCAAATTGTAATGAATGTTGCGACAATCATGGAACGGGAACTACCAGATGTTCAGGCCGGTTTTCGCAAAGGAAGGGGCACAAGGGATCAAATCGTGAACCTACGCTGGATCATGGAGAAGGCTAGAGAGCACCAGAAGGACGTCTATATGTGTTTCATCGACTACACCAAGGCGTTCGACTGTGTGGACCATGACAAACTCTGGGCGTGTTTGAAACAAATGGGCGTACCAGAACACATTGAACAGTTGATACGAACACTGTACTCCAATCAGGAAGCAACTGTCAGAACATCGTGTGGTAACACCGACTGGTTCAAAATCGGTAAAGGCGTCAGGCAGGGATGCATTTTATCTCCAGCCCTGTTTAACCTGTACGCCGAAACGATCATGCGACGATGCAACCTGGACGAGACCATAATCGGAGTCCATATTGGAGGTAGGACTATCAACAACCTGCGATATGCGGATGACACAACTATACTTGCAGAAAGTGAAAAAGACCTGGAATACTTGATCCGACGAGTTCAAGAGGAAAGTGAACGCATGGGACTGTACCTCAACATCAAGAAAACGAAAGTAATGACAACGGCGTGCAATGATGCAGTAAACATCAAGATCAACAATGAAAAGATCGAGCCAGTCCAAGATTTCATCTTCCTGGGAGCCAAAATTGACCGAAACGGCGAATCCGGACCAGAGATCAAAAGGCGGATTGCACTCGGCCGGGCCGCAATGCAAGGAATGGATAAAGTCTGGAAGAGCAAGGACGTGAGCATTGCGACGAAAACGAGACTCGTCAACGCCATTGTCTTTCCCATAGCAACATATGGATGTGAAAGTTGGACAATCAGGAAAGCGGAAAGAAGAAAAATCGACGCTTTTGAACTCTGGTGTTGGAGAAAACTACTGCGCATACCCTGGACATCGCGGACAACAAACAAGATTGTCCTGGACCGTATCAAGCCGAAAATGTCGCTTGAGGGCAAAATTGTCAAACAGCAACTGTCCTTTTTCGGCCACGTTATGCGCGCAAAATCACTGGAGACTTCGATGATGCTGGGCAAAGTGAGCGGGACGAGAAGAAGAGGACGGCAAAGAATACGCTGGCTTGATACAATCAAATCGGCCACCAGCAAGACGATCGCAGAACTCAAAGTAATCGTCGAGGACAAGAACGCATGGAGAGGACAGATCCATAAAGTGGCCGAATGTCGACTTCGACTAAATGGCTAATCATCATCAATGAATGTTTGTATGCATTTGAGCCTGTGTGGTTGAGACTGTGGATAAAGAAAAATTTTAATTGGAATTTATGCAAACTTAAAACACACTTACATGCCTAAACAAATGTTTCATTGTGGGTAGCTAGAATAAATTCAGTATTCAAAGCCACAGTAAACAGAGCTTTTTCCATGCTCACGTGCAGCTTTTGTTGCGTCCTCAGGAAAGTCCCAGTGTCTTTATGTTGACCAAACTTTTTGATAAGTCTCTGAAGAGACCAGAACCTCTCACTGCACTCCTGGAGAACGGCTGGCTTCAAGGTGCTACCTGGGGACCCACTAAGACGCACACTGCACGTCTACTTATGCATTTTAAAACCAAACTGAATAATTGAGAGATTGGACGACGTTAATCTAGACTGAGATAGCGCTGCATGGCTCAGCTGTGCACATTTCTTCCTCATCTTTCCTATCAAGAAATAAATGCTTTGACTCAAACGGAATGAGGATCTTTATTTGATCCCTTACGTCTGTGATAGGTTAGATTTGCCTTGGCTTTTGACTGAGATTGGCTTTGGACCAGCCAATTCCTGCAATTTGGTTTGCATAAAGGAATTATGGATTTATTTTAGTCCTTTATTTTCTTGTCTCATACCTTTGTTGCTATGGTAACCTTCCTCATCCCTCAAATTGCCCCTTCGTCTTTGTGATAGGTTATTTTTGTCCTTCCTAAAAAGAAAAGCCAGTGCACACAATGGTAGTATTTTGTCCATCTTTTTCTATCTTATCCTTTTTGTACGTTGTGATGGGGGGTTTGATGTGGAAAGAAAAGCTGGAGACCAGATGTCCACAAATTGAGCCAACAATCACTGACAGATATGTGTGAGTCAAACGTGAGTGATGCAGGCCTCAAACTGTCACGTTTCTCCATCTTCCTGAGATGTGGATTTCCAAACAATACATTTGTACCCAGGAGCCCTTGCTGCACACGCAGTCACATTTATTAACGTCTCAAATTCAAATTGTGGAACTGAACATAAGCGGCCGCATCAGTAAACAGTCTGCTGTGGTGCCTGTTTCAGAAAGAGGAAGTGCTTCTTCTTCTGCAACATCCTCCTGTTTTGTTGCTTATCTTCCCCTTTGACCCCCAAACGCTTTCATTTGCTGCAACAACGGTTTAAAGCAGAGTGTGGTTGGGGCCTTTTGCCCTGTCATATCTCACTGGAGCCTCCTTTCAGATTCAGAGCAGCCATCAGCTTCTTCCATTGCTGTTTTAACTCTTTGTGAAGTTGACTTCTGACGGAGTTCAGCTCAGCAGAACTTCCCTTGACTCTTTTGTTCTGCAGTGAACTGAAGGTAAGCTTGGGAAAAAAAGTAGTTTTTGTCTATGACGTTATTTGAAAGTTACTGTCAACCTCAGGAAATGGAAACCACACTCACATATAAAACACACAGGGGGGTGAGAAAAGTTGCTCACTGAGGCTTTCCCTCTTCTCCAGATCCAGGAAACAACAGCTTGACACGCTTCATGTCATGACTGTGTTGTCAGAATGTGTGACTTTATGTGTTGGCTGTGCTTCGTCTCAGACCGGAAGGTTCAAAATGTTCTGAGGGCGAGGCAGAGCCACCAAACTGTGCAGAGGCTCGCACGACCAGCCCTGCTGCGAGCGCTGCTGACACACTAGAAAAGGAAGTGAGGAAACCAGAAGCGTTCGTTTTTAGGCTGACAAGTTTCAGTTCAGAAGGTTTTTGTGACTTTTAATGTGCTGATTGTAAAATTTGATTTATACAAATAATGTACAAAACTGGAAGTGTGTCATTATTGAGATAAGTACAGTTTTTCTTTGTACTTAAAAAGTAAAATATGGAGAAGCACTTTCTGTTTTCGTCTGTTACCCGTCGAATTGATCATACCCTGCCAGCCGAGAGTCGACCTCCAGCAGCAGCCGAACATGAATGCTCATTTACTAAGCTGCTGCTGACTGACACTTTTCACCAAAGCCACTGAAAGCATTTGACTCTTCCACAGATTCTGACACTTGGCCATCAACATGACTTCATTACTCAGAGCAGCACCTATGGAGGCGGACATTTTTGACTATCATCAAGAAGCTGATCCTGTGGACATTGAATTCTTTCAAGGTAGGTGTTGCTTTAGAGTGGTTCAAATCAGAGCTTCAGTAAAGTTCCCTTGAAGCATTACAACAAATCATTTTGCAGTTGTTTCTCAGAACTGAGACCTGGAAACATAGAAGATGAATTGTGTCAACCATATCACTTGTATGAGAAATTTGTTTAGTCTAATCTAATCTGTATCTAGAGATCTTTCATTTTTTTTTGTAAA